>UESW01004122.1:927502-1202053 GCA_900491605.1 Calamus simplicifolius
TAACCCTGGGCGAGAACATTGGACTGCAGTAAAACATATAATTAAGTACCTGAAAAGGACTAAAGATTATATGTTAGTTTACCAAGCAGATAGTCTTGTGCCTATAGGATATACAGATTCGGACTTCCAATCAGATAATGAATCTAGGAAATCAACCTCGGGATATGTGTTCACTTTGGGTGGTGGAGCAATTAGCTGGAGGAGTGTGAAGCAGACTTGTGTTGCTGACTCTACCATGGAAGCTGAGTATGTGGCTGCATCTGAGGCTGCAAAAGAGGCTGTTTGGCTAAGAAACTTTCTTTTGGATCTTAGTGTGATACCTTCAGTGCAATTACCTATTACACTTTATTGTGATAATAGTGGGGCAGTTGCTAATTCGAAGGAACCCAGGACCCATAAGAAATCTAAACACATTGAGCGTAAGTATCACCTGATACGTGACATCGTGCAAAGAGGTGACGTGCTGGTGACCAAGGTTACATCTGAGGACAACCTGGCAGATCCTTTTACAAAGAGTTTAACTTCAAAAGTTTTTGATAGACATGTAGAGGGCATGGGAGTTAGATGTGTACAAGCATTGCTTTGAGTCTAAGTGGGAGATTGATAGAGATATAGACTAAAAGATATGCTTTATGTTATGTCTTTACATTTTAATGAGAATTCATTTTGAGCAATGTGTGCCATTTACTATATATATGTGCATGTGTCTAGTATTTACAAAGAGTATTTGATCTAGTGTGTAGAGTACGGCTTACACACAGAAGACTAGATCATCGGTTCTTTTGGAATACAAGTTTATTGTTCACAGTTTTAGATGGAATTGGACACACCATCAGTAGAACTGTAGCACAAATTTTAGTAGGTCTGTCTTGACTACGGGGAATGGTTTATTCTAACTATTTGTGCTAGTACACTTTGTGTGTATTGAACAGGACCCAGTTGAGTTAATTATTTTATACTGACTTTATAAAATAATTTAAAACTCATGAATATTATGATTACTTATGCTCTTAATCTGAATTCTATTTCTAGACACGTGTATGTAGTGATTATTGCTTTGATTACACATAGAGTGAGATTCTAGATGAGTCAATTAACTCAGTGGGTTGGGCAATAACATTATATATGGTGAATATTAATAGTTGAAGGAATCCACGTCCTGTTAATTTGGATTGATGATATCCCCTTGAGAAAGCTTATAAGTTTTGATTGTATCAAATCTTGCAAGTGGATTTTGAATCCGATACATCAAATAAGTTAAGTGGATAAGTCTCAAGGATAATAATAGCCAATTAAATTATATTGTCAGTAATTAAATTTAATTGATGGATATCTGTATCTTAACGTGGGGAGATAATAAGTATTTAATATCAAGGCTCAAAATATAAATTCGAATGTGATTAGGAGTACAATTATAATTCTTTAGTGGAATGAATTGTAATTTACGTAATTGAATCCTAACCCGGGATAGGATTAGGAGATTTAATTATGTGGGAAGTCCTTTTCATATTTGCCTATTGGTCCCTGTTGTAGCCCTATAAATACCCTCTCAGTTGGTTGCTAGGGTTAACGTTTTTGAGGAAAAAGAAAAACAAAAAATCCTAGGTCGGCCGAGAGATCCCACCATCTTGTAAGAGAAGGAAGGTTTTTGGGAATACGGCGGAAGGCTAAAAGGTTGAGGTCGAGCAATCAAATCAAGCTGTTCCAACGTTCAAGTCTGAAGGTATGATCTTATACTCATAGATTAGAATGGTAAAAGTTTTTGTATTACTCATATACGCTATAGCCGTGATTTTGGGGATATTCCGCGCTCCCCAACAGTAAGTTCAATATAGTTATCATTTGGAGCTAGAGTGTCGTCAGTTGATAGCTCGGGTGTCGTAGGATGTTTTCTGGGTGTCGTCATGTTATAGCATATAGTTTAATTTCGGGTGTTGTAATATGAGAACTAGGGTATCGTTACAGTCATTCTGGGTGTTGTAAGTTGTTTTCTTGGGTGTCGTAGTTTTTATTAGTGGTGTCCTAAGTTGCTTTCTAGGGTGTCGTAGTGCTTCATTCTTTTCTTTAACTGCTAAAGGGTATCGTAAGGTTTTATCTGGGGTGTCGTAAGTTGTTTCATGGGGTGTCATTAGTTTCTGCCTGAACACTTTCAGCTAGGGTATCGTAATATGTGAACATTGGTGTCGTTAGGTCCCGCATCAATGTCTTATGAATGGGTGTTGTCATTTTACAGCTACGGTGTCATTTTTGTAAACTTGGGTGTCGTGACTTCTGAATTCGGCCGTAAGTTCATGTCTTTAACTATTAAGGTGTGTCGTAGTTTTTGACTAGGAAGTCAAACAAGAAGCCAATATTCATATCATAGAAGGCATGTATTACTAGTATCTGGGGTTCGAACATAATTGTGTTGTCATATTTCTTCAATTGAGGTGTCGTATTTCTTTAACCTTGGTGTCCTAATGCTTTGTCAGGATATTTTGACAGCTAAATCTATGGATATTATTGTTCATGACCGTGTGCCTATATTTCCACAAACAATGTTGAAATTATAGATCGGAAAGACATCGAGCACACTCCCGCCCGTGCACCTTCACCCATCGCTCCAAATGCAGGGGATGACACTATTGTTCCTCAAACTAGAATGGAATTCAATTCAGCAGATGATGTATACTTTCTATAATAGATAAGCAAAAAGAGTTGGTTTTGGAATCACAACTGTGTGTAGCAGGGCCAACAACAACAAACAACTTTGCTTCAAGTACCTGGCGTGTTGGAGGTAAGGAAAATCTAGAAAAACAGAGAAGAGTATGAATCATAGGGATACTGGCAAAGTTGATTGTATGGCATACATAAAAGCAAGACTGAATGGTACAAGTGGTAAGTGGATATTGGTTGAGGTTTCTCTAGAACATAACCATCGGATGTCCATAACATCAACTGGTTATCTACAGTCCCATAGGAGAATCAGCATACCAGAGAAGGCAGAGATCAGCAATTTACATGTCGTGAATGTGCCGACAACTCAGATATACTCTGCCATAGCAAGGAGAAAAGGGGCAGAAGACAATTGGATTTCACAGAGAAGAATGCTCGTAATTTCATTTATCGCGAACGTTAGTCTAAGCTGAAAGAAGGAGATGCTCAGTCGATGGTAATCCATTTCACCAAAATGCAAGTCAGAAATTTCAATTTCTTCTATACCTTAGACCTTAATGATAATTGTCATCTCAGGTCTATCTTCTGGATTCATCCAAGGTCAAGATTGGCATGCACATACTTCGGTGATGTTCTAAGCTTTGACTCAACCTACTTGATAAATAGATATCAAATGCCTTTTTGTCTATTCGTCAGGGTCAACCATCATGGATAGTCCACCTTACTTGGTTGCGCATTATTGTCTGATGAGAGGACTGAGACATATAAATGGGTTTTTCAGTCATGGCTGAATGCAAATGGTGGTCAAGCACCTATTGCCATAATAACTGACCAAGATAAGGCAATCGAGGCTACTGTTAGGGAGGTTTTTCCTAACACACGACATCGATTTTGTCTTTGGCATATATTGAAGAAGATACCTGAAAAGATTGGCCACATTTGCACAGCAAATCCCAAATTTATTATTGATTTCGATGAGGCGATATATGATTCATTGATCATACAGTCATTCAAGGAAAGGTGAACACATCTTATGGAGAAATATAAAGAATGCAAGGCTATAGATTGGTTCAATGTACTTTACGAATGTCGGGATAAATGGGTCCCAGTTTACCTAAAGGATACATTCTTCGCAGATTTGTAGGACATTGTGTTTGGTTCATGTTCATGTTCAATGCTTCTTTTTTTGACAAAATTATGTACAGGGATGTCATCTTCACAAAGGAGCGAGGGCATCAATCACTTCTTCGATGGCTTTATAAATTCGAAAACTATACTCACAGAGTTCATAGATAAGTATGTAGATGCCTTGGAGAAAAGGTATGAGGCTGAAAATAAGGAAGATAATAGGACATTTCAAATGATTGCTTTCCTAAAGACATCCTCACCTTTTGAGAGGCAAGAAGGTATACAAGGCGCATTTTCAAAAAATTTTAAAATGAGATCCTTGAAATGGATGCATCAAATACTAAATTGATCAAGGAAGCTGATAACTGTTGTGTATATTCTGTAAAGTCATATGAAAGGATTGAAGTCGATGGAATCGGCAAGGAGATGATAAAAGATTATATCGTATCATACGATAAAAATACTGAGGATGTCCAATGCCAGTGTCGATCCTTTCAGTTCAAGGGTTACTTATGTAGGCATACCTTGTTGGTTCTTCATCAAAGCGACATATTTCGTTTACCCAATAAATACTTCATGAAGAGATGGTTTAAGGTCATGAAAAACTAATTCGACGATTTTGATTGCAATACCGAAGGTTGTGATAAAGCACACGAAAATCATGGTATGCAGTGATAATTTTTTATTTGAAATGTCTTAATGTATGTTCTCGATAACATTACGTTATTGATTGTAGATATAGTTTGCTGAGTCATCGGATAATGAAGCTCGCAGAGATAGCCTTTATGTCTGAAGATGCATTTAATTTAGTAATGAATGGTCTAACACCAATATTCAAATTTGTCGTGGATGCTAACTGCGCAGCTAAGGCAAGTACACAACTTGTTATTCAAGATCCTGAGCAAATTAGGATGAAAGGTCACCCAAGAGAGAACAGATTGAAGAGTGCAGTCGAGAAGAAGTCAAAAAGATCAAGAAAATATATGGTCAAGGCATCCATTGATGCTTCCCCAATGCAAAATGAAATAAGAGCCAAGCAACAGGCAAACTTGTATGCAGTCAATTAACACCGTGAGGATATAGAAAGAATTGTACCACCTTCTGAAACTTTGATAGACAAGTTTGATGCTTATGTATTAAGTCAACTAACACAAGATCATATATAAAAGATGGGTGTCGTAACTTTGTAACTAGGGTGTCTTAGTTTCATCGACAGAGTTTGTTTTAAGCACAGTTGTCGTTGCTTTGTAACTAGGGTTTCTTTTTAGCCAAATGAAGTGCTCATCTTGGCAGCCAAGTAGAGACTCTTGTGTTGCTATTTACAAATATGCTTGCACTGTTATGACACCCTAGCTTTAAGCGACGACACCCAAGCGGGGACCGACGATATCCCCGATTTAGGCTATTACAATACCCCAGCTCTAATATAACGACACCGTAGCTTTGAATCGAGGACACCCGAGCGAGGACAGTTAAGGCGGGGACCTACAACATCCCTTATTTAGGCTGTTACGACACCCCAGCTCTCATCTGATGATACCCTAGCTTCAATGCGACGATACCCGTGCGGGGACTGCTAAGGCGGGGACCGACGATATCCCCGACTTAGGCTGTTACGATACCCAAGCTCTCATCTGACGACACCCTAGCTTCAATGCGATGACACCCGTGCGGGGACTACTAAGGCGGGGACCGACGACATAAGCACAGGTGTCACGGGGTTTTTCTCTAGCGTCCGTTATAAGCATGGATGTTGTAACGTTGTCGCTAGGGTGTCGTAATACTCCCGACTGTGCACCTTCACCCATCACTCAAATTGCAGGGGGTGTCGTAGATCTTTTTCTGACCGGTTTCCTCTTGGGACGTCGTAAAGCTTATCCGTTCAGCGTGCATTTAAACCACTAGCGCGACGTCACCGATTGAATAATTGAAAAGTGCTCATTCCGTCATGCGAGGAGAGACAATTCGATTTACTATAACGAAGACGCTAGCATGGCCGATACTTGTTCCGAATTGGGGATTGGAACATTGAGTTCGACGAGATTTTGTTTTCCGACACTCTCTTCAGTAATGGTTTCTGTCCCCCATCCCCCAACTCAACGGCTATAAAAGGGGAAAGGATGAGTATTGCCTGCAATCACACGAAGGGTTCTATTTGATTGAGAGAGATAGTTTAAGAAAGCTTCACCCATGACGACATCGGAGGCAGACGAGTTGGTTGTCGCCTTTAGCATCAAACTTTGGCTCGATGACTCTGATGAAGATGTTGAAAAGTAGACTGCAAAGGTAACGTTGAAGACCGACTCTGGTGGATCTTAGAGAGCCATGGGTAAGGCGCCATAAGAGAATGCTTCGAAATCCCTTTTTGAGCATACAAGTATGAAGAAGAGACAGGGAGGAGGCCATAGAGGTCCGTCTGGAAATGCAAAAAAGCGTTTCCGTATGACATTGTAAAGAAAATTTGCAATGACTAATAATTTTTATTATAGAAGAACTTGCGACTGCTTTGTAACTATGATGTTTTAATAGTAAATCCGGGGTATCGTAGCTTTATTACGATTACGATTGATTTTCTCCTGATATGTCGTAAAGCTTTTCCCTTAAGCATGAACGGATGTCTTAGGTTTCTAATTAGGGTGTCGTACTATTTCAACTTGGATGTCGTCAGTGGTTTTCGGCCGATTTTCTCCTGGGGTGTCGCGAAGGATTTACGAATACACTTGCACTGTTGACACCCCAGCTCTCGGCCAACGACACCCTAGCTTTAGTGCGGCGACACCCGAAAGGCCAAATCCTACGACATCCCATTTCTCACGAAAGGGCACCAAAGCTTTTAGCACAACGACAGCCCAGCCCTCGGCCAACGACACCCTAGCTTTAGCGTGGCGACACCTGTAAGGCCAAATCCTACGACATCCCATTTCTCGCAAAAGGGCACCAAAGCTTTTAGCGTGACGACACCCCAGCTCTCGGCCAATGACACCCTAGCTTTAGCGCGATGACACCCGAAAGGCCAAATCCTACGACATTCCATTTCTCACGAAAGGGCACCAAAGCTTTTAGTAAGACGATACCCCAGCTCTCGGCCAACGACACCCTAGCTTTAGCGCGACGACACCCGAAAGGCCAAATCCTACGACATTCCATTTCTCACGAAAGAGCACCAAAGCTTTTAGTGCAATGACACCTCAGCTCTCGGCCAATGACACCCTAGCTTTAGCACGATGACACTCGAAAGGCCAAATCCTATGACATCCCATTTCTCACGAAAGGGCACCAAAGCTTTTAGCGCGACGACACCCCAGTTCTCAGCCAACGACATCCTAGCTTTAGCGCGATGACTCCCGAAAGGCCAAATCCTACGACATCCCATTTCTCATGAAAGGGCACCAAAGCTTTTAGTGCGACGATACCCCAGCTCTTGGCCAATGATACCCTAGCTTTAGCGTGACGACACCCGAAAGGCCAAATCCTATGACATCCCATTTCTCACGAAAGGGCACCAAACCTTTTAGCGCAACAACACTTCAGCTTTCGGCCAACGACACCCTAGCTTTAGCGCGACGATATCCAAAAGGCTAAATCCCACGACATCCCATTTCTCACGAAAGGGCACCAAAGCTTTTAGCACAATGACATCATAGCTCTCGACCAACGACACCCTAGCTGCGCAACGACTCCCGAAAGGCCAAATCCTATGGCATCCCATTTCTCACGAAAGGGCACCAAATCTTTTAGCGCGACGACACCCTAGATTTAGCGCGATGACATCCAAAAGGCCAAATCCTTCAACATCCCTATTCTCACAATACCATACTAACGTAGTTTTCAATTTACGACCTCATATATGAAAACTTAAGAAACTGTGAAGTACAAAAGGCATAAATATGAATAAATTGAGGACACCCCTATTCTTAATATAAAATTTTTGCATTTGCATTAAATTTGAAACAGTATCAATTTGAATAAATTACATTAAATTTTAATCAAAGAAGAAAAAATTAAGAATAATTTGTGACAAAGTCGTTGATCTTTTGGTTCAGGCCCTCTCTCAATATCGTCACAGCTAATTGTCACCGGTAATCTCTTACTTCTCCTCCATAAAATTCATCTTCATATCATGATTGTCTCATCAAGCAAGACATTCAATGTATCTCAGACAGTATAGGCCGCAATCCAGCAATTCGGCCGGTTGGCATGGGCAATCCAAAATCTCTTCCATCGGCTAAGTCATCACCTCCTCCTTATCGCAGTATATATGGAATATGTGGCCAAGAATTGTATGCCATTTCTTTGCATTGGCCTTGTACCTAGCATTGTGTTTTAGTGAATTCAAGTGCATGAACACCTTTTTCCATGTCGACAGCAACCAGATGCCAGTGCGAGTTATCCAAGTTGATTATTGTGAAAAGAAACCGGAATTGGGCCTTATCTTCATCGAATACATTGTCAAATATCGAAGCCCCTGATATTGCAGCGAGTTCATGAGCACTGGATGGAGAAGTCAGACACATAGCGGCTACGAAAACTGATGCAAATATACACTTATAGTATCGGTCCGGATGCTCTGTCCAGTTGCTCATCAAAAACTCCTAGCCGGCATCAATTATCTGCCAATGCAATGTAAACCGATTAATATAATTCTAAAATCAACAACTAGAAAAGGTTTCTTGAGATACTTACATCATCTATTATCATATCATTGTTAATAAGACCTTGAAGGCTTTTCCTTGTTACAACGCCACCTAACTTATTGGTGTACACGATCTCGTCGGTTATTCGTTCGCTCAAAAATTTTTTATAAGAATTTGGTCATCTTCGACTGTTGTGTTGGGCTTTGATGTGCCCACTGTCTTCGATGACTTTTTAGGATGGGTTGTCTCATAAGAATCTCCTATGACCCTGGATGCCTTATGCTTCCTCGGCTCTTTTTTAACCCTCTTAAAAAGCGAAGGTATTCCAACAATTTCTATGTCTACATCATCACCTTTGGCTCAGGGGTGCCAAGTTTATTATCAGATTTGGACTCCTCTTGGCCCTTCGTAGAGTGCCCCCCCCCTCTTCTCCTCCTCTTTATTTTCATTCCCATGCTCTGTTTGATCATCCAAGGAATCCCCCTCCAATCTCTTCTCCTCTGTTTTTGCATTTCCCGGCTCAGTTGGATACTCGGAGGAATGGTCCTCCTCCATCTTCTTCTCCTCAGTATTTCCATTCCCAGGCTTGCAAAGACACTTTAGGGAATGCCCCTCCTTTGTCTTCCCGTCTCCCTTGTCCTCCTTATTTTTGCATTGCTTTTCTTCTGAGCAGTGAACTAAGGAGGCTCTCAGCAATGGACAGCCTGTGCCTGACATCGTTGAGTTGATCCTTAATGCATGCCAATTCAATCCTCAACTTGGCACAGCTTGCGTAGCTATCTGTTGGTTCAGGCGATCCTACTGTCTGTTGAGTGACAAGCCAGCGCTCTTGTGACAGTGGTACAGTAGCTCCCTCCATCTGCAAAGCAAGATGATAAACAAATTAATATTAAGTAAAAATATTAACACATTAAGTAAAAAAATATGGTCAGAGCAATGGAGCAATGTATTAGCTTACCAAGTCATGAGACTGCATGTTGGCAATCCGAACCGACTGGATCTTCATTTGGTTGTCATACCACTTCAATAGCCGGAGCAGTTTATCAGGATATGCTGGTGCTCGCATTGATGTATGCTCGAGGAACCACACCTAAACATAATAATTTTTGGATATAAAAAAATATAATATTAATAAAGAATTTATACTAAGGACACAATTTCTGCATCTCAATAATCCTTACCACCAGCGTTGCCAAGCATCCGAACAGGGTAGGCTGCCTCTTAACCTTTTTTGCTCTCTTTGAGTGGACCGGCTCCTCGGAACGCAAGCAAGCAGCTACTTCTGGGAGAGCTAGAACAATCAACTCCTTGAATGTCAAAACTCAGTCGATCCTATCCAGTTGACTTAAGTCGTCCAAGTGCTGGATGAGATATTGTGGACATCTCTGATTAGACTTTGGAGCCAAAAACATGGCAAACATGTAGGCAATCCAAAGTCTGACGGTATCCTCGACATCCTCCTGTACCTTAGATGATCAGAGTCAAAATATTAACTTATCCAAACCTTCTTGATGAAGATCTAAACCCTGGTCAAATCGTCTGAACAACCTTCCATTGAACAACTAGCTAGATGTGTCGATCTTCTTCCCATAAGCTGGAAGACCCAGAATAAGTGCAACTTCATTGACACTGAATAAAACCAGCTTGTCACAGAAAATAAACTCGTCTCCTAAATTGTGACATCTTATGATGTATGCTAGTAGTCGCCCATCGACTGTGAACGTATGCATATCGACGAAGACACCAAATGGAGTCCTTCGAATAAGTTTTGTATGCTGTGTAGTAAACCCTATCTTCCAAACCTTCTGAACGTATACGGCCGGCCTGCAACTATTCTTAAACAACTGGAAAGCCTTCACTGGGGGGACTGGAATAATTTTCATGTCATCTAAAATAGGGGGTAAAATATACTTGTCAGCTGGGTGCCATTATGTATGAACTAGGGTGTCATGACATTTTTAAAGAGGATGTCATAATATCTTAAAAAATGGATAAACATACCTGAAGGAGTCACATCCTCATTCAAATAAAGAATGATGTCTTTGCTTTGTTCCGCCATTTTGTCCTTTCGGTTCTTCTTTGTTCACGGTCTTCGTCCATAAACAAAAGCACTCGTCTCCATGAATGAAGTAGATGGAAGAAAGAACTGTGAAAGAAATTTAGGACACCAGTGGCTTCTTGAGCAACAAACGAAGGACCTCTAGAGTTCAGAAATTTTTTTATGCTGACCTCAGAGAAATATGAAAGGACACCAGGAGTGCTACAATCATATCATTGATATGCAAACCCGTAGGAACCGGCCACGTTATGCAACTTTTCTCGAAAAGATGTTATAGCTGAGTTACTAGGGTGTCGTCGAATTACAACTAGGATGACGTCAAAATTCCCGCCTAGTTCAAATATATCATAGTGGTATCATAAGTTTATACCAAGGGTGTCGTAACATTTCAACTGGGGCGTCGCAAACGACACCCCATGAAACAACTTACGACACCCCAGCTCTCATTGATGACACCCCCAGCCTTTGCGGGCCTTCTCTTCAGAGTCCGTCAAAAGCACGGGTGTCGTAGCTTTGTCGATAGAGTGTCATAACGTTTCAACTAGGGTGTCACAAACGATTATCGTGCGAATTCCTCCTGGGATGTCACGAGCCCTCTCTCCCGCGTCGGTTATCAGCATGGGTTCACATATTACAGTTAACATCCCTGACTTAGGATGTTACGATACCCCAACTCTGACGTAACGACACCCATGCGGGGACTATTAAGGCAGAGACCGACGACATCCCCGACTTAGGCTGTTATGATACCCCAGCTCTCATTTGACGATACCCTAACTTTAAGGCGACGACACCCATGCGGAGACTGCTAAGGCGGGGACCGATGATATCCTCGACTTAGGCTGTTACTGACACCCCAGCTCTCATCGATGACACCCTAGCTTTAAGGCGATGACACCCGTGCTGGGCCTGTTAGATGGGGACCTACGAATCCCCTATTTAGGCTGTTTCGACACCCTAGCTCTCATCTGACGATACCCTGCTTTAAATCCTATGACACCCCATTTCTCTTAATAAGCGAAGGCAATCCACCGAATTGTATATCTCCATCATCACCCTTTGGGGCAGGGGTGACAAGTTTATTATCAGATTTAGACTCCTCTTGGCCATCCATAGAATGCCCCTCCCCCCTCTTCTCCTCTTCTTTATATCCATTCCCATGCTCTCTCCATGGTTAGTTATAAGCACGGGTGTCGTAGCATTGTCGCAAGGGTGTCATAAGATTTTAACTGGGGTGTCGCAAAGGATTTTCGGTAGAATTCCTCCTGGGGTGTCGCGGGGCTTCTCTCCATGGTCAGTTATAAGCACGGGTGTTGTAGCATTGGTGCTAGGATGTCGTAAGGTTTAAACTAGGGTGTCGCAAAGGATTTTCGGCAGAATTTCTCCTAGGGTGTCGCGAGGCTTCTCTCCATGGTTAGTTATAAGCATGGATATCGTAGCATTATCATTAGGGTATTGTAAAGTTTTAACTGGGGTATTACGAAGGATTTTTAGCCGAATTTCTCATGGGGTATCGCAGGGCTTCTCTCCATGGTTAGTTATAAGCACGGGTATCATAGCATTATCGCTAGGGTGTCGTAAGGTTTCAACTGGGGTGTCGCAAAGGATTTTTGGCCGAATTTCTCATGGAGTGTTGCGGGGCTTCTCTCCATGGTCAGTTATAAGCACGGGTGTCGTAGCATTATCGCTAGGGTATCGTAAGGTTTCAATTGGGGTGTCACGAAGGATTTTTGGCCAAATCCCTTAGGGGGTATCGCGGGGCTTCTCTCCATAATCAGTTATAAGCATGGGTATCGTAGCATTGTCGCTAGGGTGTCGTAAGGTTTCAACTGGGGTGTTGCAAAGGATTTTCGGCCGAATTCCTCATGGGGTATCGTGGGGCTTCTCTCCATGGTCAGTTATAAGCACGGGTATCGTAGCATTGGTGCTAGGGTGTCGTAAGGTTTAAACTAGGGTGTCGCGAAGGATTTTCGGCAGAATTCCTCCTGGGGTATCGCGGGGCTATTCTCCATCGTCCATTATAAGCACGGGTGTTGTAGTGTTGTCTCTTGGGTGTCTTAAAGTTTCACTGCGGCGTCGTAGATCTTTTTTTGGGTGAACATAACTTGGGTGTCGTAATACTTCCGGCCGGTTTCCTCTTGGGACGACGTAAAGCTTATCCGTTCAGCGTGCATTTAAACCATGGGCGCCAAGTGGCCGATTGAATAATTGGAAAGTGCTCATTCCATCATGCAAGGAGAGACACTTCGATTTACTATAACGAAGATGCTAGCATAGCCGATACTTGTTCCGAATCGAGGATTGGAACATTGAGTTCGACGAGATTTGGTTTCCCGACACTCTCTTCAGTAATGGTTTCTATCCTCCATCCCCCAACTCGACGGCTATAAAAAGGGAAATGATGAGTATTGCCTGCAACCACACGAAGGGTAGACGACATCGGAGGTAGTTTAAGAAAGTTTAAGAAAGCTTCGCCCATGACGACATCGGAGGTAGAGGAGTTGGCTTTCGCCTTTAGCATTAAACTTCGGCTCGATGGCTTCGATGAAGATGTTGAAAAGCAAACTGCCAAGGGAACGCTGAAGACCAACTCTGGTGGATCTCCGAAATCCCTTTTTGAGCATACAAGTGTGAAGAAGAGAAAGGAAGGAGACCATAGAGGTCTATCTGGAAACACAAAAAAACATTTCCGTATGAAATTGTAAAGAAAATTTGCAATGACTAATAATTATAATTATAGAAGAACTTGCGACTGCTTCGATGCTATTATGTTTTAATAGTAAATCCGGGGTATCGTAGCTTTATTACAATTACGATTGATTTTTTCCTGAGATGTCGTAAAGCTTTTTACCTAAGCATGAATGGATGTCTTAGGTTTGTAATTAGGGTGTCATACTATTTCAGCTTGGATGTCGTCACTGGTTTTTGGCCGATTTCCTCCTGGGATGTCATAAAGTTTTCTCCTAAGCGTGAATGGGTGTCTTAGGTTTGTAACTTGGGTGTCGTAATAATTCAACTGGGATGTCCTCACTGTTTTTTGGCTGACTACCTCCTGCGATGTCACGAGGCTTTTCATTAGCATCCGTTGTAAGGCCACGAGTTTCATAAGTTTGAACCTACGGTGTCTTAACTGTAAAGCTGAGGTGTCGTAGCTTTGTTTCGACCGATTTACTCCTGGGATGTCATAAAGCTTTTTCCCTAAGCGTGAATAGGTGTTTTAGGTTTGTAACTTGGGTGTTGTAATAATTCAGCTGGGGTGTCCTCACTGGTTTTTTGGCTGATTTCCTCCTACGATGTCACGAGGCCTTTCTTCATCATCCGGTGTAAAGCCACAGGTATCATAAGTTTAAACCTACGGTGTCTTAATGGTAAAGCTGGGGTGTTCCGGGCAATTTCCTGAATGGGTGTCTTAGGTTTATAACTAGGGTGTCATACTATTTCAGCTGGAATATCATCACTGATTTTCGGCCAATTTCCTTCTCGGGTATCGCGGGGCTTCTCTCCATGGTCGGTTATAAGCACAGGTGTCGTAGCATTGGTGCTAGGGTGTCGTAAGGTTTCAACTCGAGTGTTGCAAAGGATTTTTGATCGAATTCCTTCTGGGGTATCGTGGGGCTTCTCTCTATGGTTAGTTATAAGTACGGGTGTCGTAGCATTGGTGCTAGGGCATCGTAAAGTTTCAACTTGGGTGTTGTGAAGGATTTTCAGCCGAATTGCTCCTTGGGTCATAGCATTGTCGCTAGGGTGTCGTAAGGTTTCAATTGGGGTGTCACGAAGGATTTTTGGCCGAATTCATCATGGGGTGTCGCGGGGCTTCTCTCCATGGTCAGTTATAAGCACGGGTGTCGTAGCATTGTCGCTAGAGTGTCGTAAGGTTTCAATTGGGGTGTCGCGAAGGATTTTCGACCGAATTCCTCCTGGGGTGTCGCGGTCGTTCTCTCCAGAGTTGTAAAGTGAGGACACTATAGCTATATGGATAGAGAATAACGGGGAATATAGGCCAAGACACTCTGACGACACCCTAGTTCATAAGGTATAACATCCTAATTAGAAGAGTATGACATTCGTGCAAAAAAACACTAAACTCAAGGTATTAAACGGTTTCCTAATGCATTAACTTCCTCTAACGACCAAAACAGTTGGTGTAATAAAGGAACTATAAAAGATGTGAGAACAAAGACTTTTTACTTCTTGTTGCGGATGACATTTATTTCAGAAGTTTTTGAAGAAGCCTTCAGTAGCTAGATATTCCAGCCTCGAAGCTGAAATATTTTCTTTCGATCGGACTCTCAGAGCGAGGGATCAGGATCTTGCTCAAACCTTGGACTGATTCCTTGCATCCGAAAGCTAGAGCGAGGGGGAAGAAAGAGTTTTTCTTGCATAGATGTAATCCAAAAAAAAATGGCGATAGAAAAAGGCTGAAGGGAAAGGGGCATTTTCATCTGCACACTATTTTTAAAATAAAAGCGAAGCGCTTTTAATGGACGTCACGATCAGAACGTAATTTCGTATCAGAGCTATCCCGTTCCGCAACGTCAGGCCACGTAGGATCCACGTGAACCAATCAGGAGAGGCAGTGCAACCCATATAGGACTTGCTGTACTGAGGGCGGTATACAAAGACTTTTCCTATTCGATGAGCTGGTTCGGCCGAATGCATAAAGCCTCCACTCATTTTTTGTTTAACCACTTTACCTTTACTTCCTTTTTTTCAATGGGTAGTGATTGATTACCAAATCCGGCACCTTTGGTTCACCTCTATCTCTAGTTAACAAGGATTGCCATTGGCCCTAATCGGGTATATAGTTCATAAGAATCCTTTGTTCATTCTTTTCTTTGAGTGGTTTCCCGTTTAATTGCACCTCTTCTCCTTTTATTTTATTTTGTTTTGTTTTGAGTCCCAATTCAAGGGTGGTGTTCTAACCTTATCACTGTTTAAAGAGAGATGATCATCTCGATTGACCTGATCACTGTTTTGCAACAGCAAGGTCCTTCTTCTGTATCAATATTGACACCGACTAAAACTTATTTCTTTGATCCATTGAGCCTCGTATGCCTAGATCAATGTATCGAGCCCAATTTTATCAATTCAATTATGTAAAATATTACATAATTTTGATTAGAATTTTAATACTATACTTTTTTAATTTTGGAACTAAATTTTTGGGGTAATGTTCATATACTATAAAAATTTATATTTATTAATTACGGTACCTGGTTAAGGTAACCAGAGATGGTAAAAGATGATTATACTCTTGATTACAACTAGCTAGATTTGATAGACTTCAAGACTAGGGAAGAAAAAAACAAAAAGTTATATCTTTGATATCCTCCTCCCCACTTCCTCCTCTCCATTGCTCTCCCCTGGATAACCTTCATGCATTGAAGAGATTACAGGCCTCTAATGTCACCACCATGCATGAGCTTTGGCAAGAGGGCTACCATTCATCATCTTTGAGCATATGAACAGATCAATGAACCCAGGTCTACACTCTCATTGCTGAGGCTAATCCCCTTGAACTTAACCCCACTTGTAAGGTCGTACGCTTTAGCCTCTACAACCTCCTCTGCACCAATCTCCTGAGTGAGTCCATGAGCTATTTTGTCTACCATTTTATCACACATCACCTGTCATGACAACTACAATGGTGAAAGGGACCTCTTAGAAATTCTCCAGCTATCGCAAGCTAGATGCTACACCACATGGAGCATTTTTCTTAGGATTTCAATCTCTATGAGCTAGTCCATTTCAGATGAGAATGGTTTGAATGGAGAGGGAGGAGGAGAATGCTTAATGCTTAGAATCTAATAACCAATTGATGAGAATGATGCAGTAATCCTTAGTAACCTGTGTTGGGCTTGATTAAACCTTAGAATTATAATTGAATTCAAGGAAATGATGAGGATTAGGGGAGAACTAGTAGCAACTTTGAAAATAGATTGTGGCCGAGTCTAGAAACTCGAGCTATGTGGGGCTTTTATGGCTCCTTGCAACTATTTATGTATTTAGAACTTGAGGAGGAAAAAACAATGAAAGAGATTTTTAACTTTTTTTTTAATTAATCGATATAAAAAATAGGCAATGGACCTAATAATGATTTCAGATGATCTATCGCATTTTACCAGACTCAGCAGGATCATCATATTTCCCCTTTTATGGCAAGCCCCATAGGACCATCGGTCTTCCATTTATTGTTTGCTAATGACTGAATTCTTCTGGGTCATACCACTGTTCGCAATGCGGCCTCTTTTGCCTCCATTATTCAGAGCTATTGTCAGTCTTCTGGCCAAAAGGTCAATTTACTTAAGTCTTCGATTTGCTTCAACCCGAAGACTTCCAGCCCTACTAGGGATGCTATTCACCTCACTTTGGGTATATCTAATAAGGCTGACCAGCTTTCTTATTTGGGGATCCCTATCTTGGGGAGACGACCTCGCTGTAGTGATTACATTAATATTGAGCGTCGAGTTCGTCATCGTATTGATGGTTGGCAGGTTACTGGTCTATCATGATGGCAAGGATTACTCTTATCCGTTCAGTTCTCACATCCCTTCCTCTACATCTTATATCTAATACTGCTATTCCGATCTCTTGTTTGAGAAGGATTGAGCGATGGCTGAGGGATTTTCTTGGACATCTATGCAGGATGGCCATGGTATTCACCTTTTGGCATGGGATACTGTTTGTATGCCGATTTATGATAGTGGTCTTGGAATCTAATCACTTATTGCCAGGAAGGAGGCTCTGTTTGCTCGGCACGCCTTGCGGTTTTTTCTTGATCCGCACTGTTTCTGGAGTTCCTTTATGCGTGCCAGGTATGGTGACTGGAATTCGTCTATGGACCTTCAGCCTTCCCATCGGCACTCCTTTTTCTAGAAAGAGGTTTGCCGGTATGCTCCGGATATTCTGAACAATATCTCATGATGATTGGAGACGGTTCGTCGATTGATGTTGTTCAGAATACGTGGATTACTGACCTCCCCTTTGCTCGCTGGCCTACTTACATTAGTGCTGATGTTCCATCTAGTATGAGGGTCAAGGATCTCATTTCTCAGGAGCTCTCCTCTTGGCATGCCCCTCAGTGACCTATTTTTTTGGCGAGAGTTATCTCGGCGCATTCTGGCCATACCTCTCATCCCGAGATACTCTTCTGACCCCAGGTTATGGCAGAGATCTTGTCATACTAAGGCTCCCATTAAAGACCTTATGAAGGATTATAGGCCATAGCCTCTGTGTACGAGAGATGCTGCTTGGATATGGAACTTTCCATCCACCCCAGGGTTTAGCTATTTATATGGAAGCTTGTGTGGGACTGTCTCCCTATCTATTCTTTGCTGTCTAGGCGGGGGATGGCCATACAGGCTATTTGCCCATTGTGTGGTCAGGAGGAGGAGATTTCTGATCATGCCATATTCATATGCCCCAGAGTGAGATGGATATGGTTGAGGATGGATTACTTTTGTACGCAGGATGATAGAGGCTCGTTGCGGCTCCCTTTTCTTCATAGTCTTCGATGGGCTTCATAGCAGCAGGGCCTTCTCTGGGCTGTTACAGCCTATCAGATTTGGTTGTCTCGTAACCAGCTTATCTTCTCTGCTGATTCTATATCTTCCTACATGATTGTGTAGAAGGCCAGATCTTTTTCAGCGGAGCTTGCTCATCATCGTTGTGCTGTTGATGCTGACACTCCCGGCCACTGGGGTTCCCCTGCTGCTTCGGCAGCGAATCGGCATACGGTTTTTATTTCTTGGGAACCCCTCCCTTAAGGTTTGTAAAATTAACTTTGATGGCGGTGTGCATGGAAGACTAGCTGGGTCAGCTTTTGTTATTCGTAGATTTGATGGTGCACTTCTTGCGGCGGGTGGTTTTGGCGCTCTCGACTCCACGGTCCCTATGGCTGAGCTTTATGTTGCTTGGATTGGCATTGCTTATGCTGTTCGGATTCTTCATGCCCACAGCCTTCTTATTGAGGGGGACTCGCTCACAGTTGTTCGGTGGATTCGCAACGACAGCAGCAACCAGGTCCTTAGCAATCCTCTGCTCCGCAACATTTGGTCTCTTCTTCAGGGAATCCAAAGAGCCAGATCCGACATATCTATCGTGAAGCCAATTTGGCTGCTGATTGGGTAGCGGCATCTGTGGCCTGTAATGGAGGTTTTGGATATGGAAGCAAGGAGACATGTGTCCCCTAGTGCTAAAAAAATTTTATATTATGATCTTTTCAGGTTGATTCGCATTAGATTAGTATGATCACTCGCCTGTATCAAAAAAAATAAAAAAAATAATAATTTCATAGGCTATTTTGGTTATAAAGCATTATTTCTTCCGAGCTTGCTGACAATATCTTCACCCAAGTTTCTCCTATAAATTAAATTAACATTATTTGGATTCAATTATAAATAGAGATAAGGAAGATGTATTACATATAATGCTGATAAATCCTGGATATATTGCATAAAAAACCTTTCCATAAAATAGAAATTATTTAGATAAAATCAAACTTGAATTTCCTTTAAATAACTATCAAATATAATGAATCTTTTTCTTAAACCAAACAATTCAATCATTATTGTAGCTTCTATTAGTATTATTGCGACCTTTGCCATAGCCATTACCATCACTATTATCATTATACATATAAAAATTTATATTTTGTAAAACAATCGATCATATCAAATATGTTTATAGTTAAAAAATTTAAAAATAGAAACAATAATCAGTTTTCAAGTTTTAAAAATGAAAAACTGAAGCAACGTTAAATGTAACCTTAACTATCATTTTAAATAGGCATTTGATAAGGGCCCATATATGTTAAATAGTGCCATCTTTTGTGCAAATCCCATGTAGGTGTAGATCGGATGCTATTAGCTGTTTTTAAGTAAAAATGGATTTGCAGCAGCTCTCTTATACTCCATGGATGCCTGAGGAGGGTCCTACCCGATTGTTTTTATTGCGCGCCATCCATCTGGATGTTCAGTATGGTAACCATTCTCGTGGTGTTTTCTCAGCTTATCTGGCTTATCATATCTGGATTACTGAACCATTTATCTTTGAAGAGAAGATGGTCTCATCTGAGACTGTCATCTACACTGCTGGCTTCCTTGCCATGAAGTATCTCCGCGTCGACTCAGGCATTCACGCTGACAGACTCGGCCTCTGGATTTCCCTGCTGCTTCGGCAGCGCACCGTTCTACGGTCTTTATATCTTGGAGCCCCCACCCCGGGTTATGTCAAAATGAATTTTGATGGTTATGTTTCGGATCGTACCGCTGGATCGAGGTTTATTATCAGGGGGCCGGAGGGCCAGTTGCTTGCGGCTGGAGGTCATAGCTCCCTTGACATCTAAGTTCCTATGGCTGAGTTGCAAGCTGCGTGGGCTGGCATCACTCATGCGGTTCGTACCTTGCGATCTAGCCGGTGGTTATTGAGAGAGATTCTCTTACAGTTATCCGCTGGATCAGACGGGATGCTGATTGTTGTTCTCCACAAAACCCCCTGACCATGGATATATGGGCTGCTCTCCAATCTACATGTGCTCCGGTAATCCGTCATGTTTATAGGAAGCCAATGCTGCAGTCGATTGGGTCGCCTCAGCGGTAGCCCGCCATTCAGGTCAGTGGGAATGGCATAATGGTGATCCATATCCTGTTATTTTGCAACAAATATATACTCCGACATTTCGGCTTGACTCACCCAGAGTGGTGTGATCGCCCGTATGTAAAAAAAAAAAAAAAGTAAAAATGGTGGTCTCTCGTGACCTATTTAAAATACTCTTATCAGATTTGATGTCCACGTAAGTAGAGCCACCTGTGCTCAATCAAAGACCAAGCTCCAAGCTTTTGGGGTGAATTAATTCCACTGTGTGGATTACCGACCCCAAGCTTTCTACGGGCTTGGCAGAGTCCAAGTCTCTTTCACTAAAATCTGCACGTCTAGTAATCCAGACGTTTCTTTGACTTAAATTAGCTGGCCCAGGCTACATCCGATGCTCGTGCTCAAAGTTGGCTCCCTTCAACCACCAAGTCTATATTTTTTATCAAGCCTGATCCAATCTCAAAGAGCCTGATCCAATCTCAAAGAGTCATTCTTAGGCCCCTCAACTAGTTCTGAATTTCTTTTCTTCCTTCGATCTAAATAAGTTTTCTAATGACCAATCCTTCAAAATTTTAGATTGGATTAGACGGACTAAATGATCTATTTAGCTCATGATTAGCTCTAATATATAAATATTTTCAAGCTAAGTTGATTTTTTTAAAAAATTTACAAGTTCGGCTGGATTTTTAGTTCAAACTATTTTTTTTAGTGTTTGGACCTACATTATGAATCTACTTTTAGTGAATGGAAAGTTTTTTTTACACTGCGCATGGTGCATGCGGTGATTGGCCTTGCGCGCATGTAGCCGCGCATGTCTAAGGATATATTTATCTTTTTTTGCACTATACGTGCGGTCACATGTGCGCATGGCTAATCATGGTGTATGTTGCTCGCACTTTTGCACGCGCATGTGTAGAAGGACTTTTTCTTTATGCTCTGTTTGGATGGAGAGAAAAGTGGAAGGAAAAAAAATGGAAGAGAGAAAAAATGGAAAGAAGAGAAAGGTGGAGAGAAAATATTTCTCTCTTCTATTTGGATGAGCCGAAGGAAAATAGAGAGAGGAGAAAAGTTGATAATTTACAATGACAATAATGTCTATTAAATAATTAAAAAATGCATCAATTTTTTTTGAAATGATCAATATCGGAATGAAAAAATGAAAGAGCACTTTTGAATTATCTCTCAGAGATTTCGGAGAGAAAACTTTTACATGAGCCCACACTTTTTTTTCTCTATTTTTTTTTCTAGTTTTCTTTTCTTCCTACTTTTCTTTCATCCAAACAAGGTAAATTTTATTTTCCTCCTATTTTTTCCTCTAGTTTTCTTTCCTCCTTGCTTTTCTTTTCATCCAAACATAGGCTTAGTGAACTTTAGGGTTAATTTAATTGGCAAAAAAGTTTTGTTGTACTGCGCCCTTTGATACGTGCATGCCAAAAATAAAAAAATATTTTTGCTTTTAATATATACACATGTATCGATCATTGATGCAGGCGAGCTGCACCACCCCATGTACAAAGACTTTTCCTTTCATTGGCATAGCCTCGACCTTGAGATCCATTTGAGGAAGGCCTCTTTGTTTCGAGCCCTCTGCTTTTTTTTTTATTTTTAAATCGTAGGACCGCCTTCGTCTCTGTTCTCCGGCTGTCCTCCGGTCGATGCAAAACCCAAAACGATAATATACTTCTTTCATCCAAGCCAGATGTCATGGAACTCGAGGCCGAGAACGGCACGAGAATCCCCATCCAGAAGGATTCGAAGACCGAAGTCGGAAGAGGGTTAGGGTTAGGGTCTGGACCCGCTGCCACCACCGCCGATCGGACCGTCTCCCGCCGCCACCTCTCCTTGCGCCTCATCGGCCCCGCCGGCGACGAAGCGGATGGTGGCGACTCCAGCGAGGAATCCAGGGTATCCTTCGAGGTGATTGGGAAGAATCCCATCTTGGTTTACAGCAGCAGTGGCGGGGACAAAAGGGTCTACCGGAATTCAGAGAAGGGCGAGCTCAGTGCCGGGGACCGGTTCTCCTTGTCACTAAAGAACCCTTCGTTCTTCATTGTTGGGAGGAAGGGAGGAGGTGGGAAGGCGGCGGGCGTGGAGAAGAGGGTCTTGGATGCGGTGGAGAGGAGAGAGAGGAGGACTCTAGAGAGGAGAAAGGAGAAGGAGAGGAGGGCGAGGGCTGAGGCTTCTGGAGACGAAGGAGACGAAGAAGACACCAACGGAGGACTGGAATTAGAGCTGGGCTCCATCGATGTTCTCCCATATCGACCCCGTAAGAGGTTAGATTGCTCGGTTATTTGTTCCAAAGTTTGGTTTTTGTTGATTTGCTTTGTATCAATTTAAGCTCTAATTTATGCAAATCTATGTTCCGTTCCTGTATCCGTCCTTGTGAGTTCTGGGAGAGTGCTTGTGATTAGCCAATTTTAACTCCATGATTTGGTTTTGCAGAGTTTGGATTCTTGGTGAGAGGTCATGAATTTGATCATTACCCAAAGCAAAAGATTCGTCCCATAGAAGATTGGAATTGGTTCCTCGAGGATCCAAGAGGAGTTAGTGATGATGAGGAAGCAACTAGCCCCAAGGGGAAGGTTGGGAGGAGAAAGAAGAGGAGAGGTGGAGACAGCGAGGACGAAAATTGGAGTGGGGAGAGTGAGGAAGAGAAAGTGATGGCGACGAAAGTTGGAAGTGCTAATAGACCAAAGCACTCTACTAGATCCAAGGGTGTTAGAAAACAGCATAATGATGCTTCATCTGGTAGACATTCTGCACTTACGAAAGATGTCAAAACCCACGAAGATAAAGTCATGGAAGAGGATGAAGAAGATGAAACTTTAGGAGGTTTTATTGTTGATGATGAGGAAGAAGAAGTACAGGAAGAAGATTGGGAGGAAGAGGAAGACGAAGAAGAAGAGTGTGATGATGACTGATTACTGACCCACCTGTGTTACCTCATGAAGTTTTGAGTCGGTGAGTATGGACTGAACTAAGTTTATAAATTCTTTTGTATTACTTACCATTGAATAGTCATAGTATCAAATTATGCAATCTTGTGTTTCGATTTCTGGTGTATTAGTGTATATTACTGGAAGTTGAGTTCTCTATGCTAATTGGTGAAAAGCAAGTGCTTTAGATGATTGTCATACATAGATTTTGTGATTCACTAATTGTTGTTTTTTTCTTTCCGATTTTTATTCTCTGTGCTTTCTCAACTGTACAATCCATCCTTTTGGTATAGAACTTACGAAAATATCATTTGTGATGGTCTTTGACCCATATATGAGATGTTAGAGCTTGTTAGGTCTGTATTACATTTGAGGATATCCCTCTCCATCTGGCTAATGGAGGTTGGCTAATAAACTTATATAAAGCTTGTGGTTGCATCAATTGCTAGATGGTATTACTTGTTCGTCATATGCCGCCTCACATCTGCTACCTATGCACTGATGATACCTTAAAGTTTCCATGTACAAAATACGGAAGGTTGTCTAGAAGTGACAGTCTTTAGGGGTTATATGTATGGTTTGATCCATCAATGTATAATCAGCTTTCATGGGTTTTGTGATATTGATCAAGGGTTGAAGAATTGCATGCTAAGATTAGATCTGTTCAAGTCCTTATTTGCGGCTTTATAATGTGAAATCATATCCATTTATGACCAATCCCTGGGTTCCTTTAATAAGATTGAATAGATTGACATGAAGTACATGCGATGGTAGTCATATTTATTCTGTGAAAACTGAATCCAGGTTTATTAGCAGGCCTTGGTTTCAGTTTATTTTTTTCTTAAAGTTTATGTAATTGTGCATGTGTTGTTTAAATGTTGAACTGAATCTATGTATTGAGCATGCCTCCGGTTCCATTTTATAAGATTGAATTTTTGTAATGTGAAATCAAACTCTCTTGCTCTCGCTGGATTTCCATCTCTCATCTCTCCTATCAAAATAGAGAAGGGCAAGTATAAAAGATCGTTGTTACTGATTTTACGGGGAGTACCTTGGGACTGTATTATCTATTCTTGGACAAATCTGCAATGAACCTTCTAGTTTTAATATCTGAGCATGTTGGTTTGAGGTCCATCTCAAAAGTTATCATCAAACAAAATGTTATCATTAATTTTTCTCTTATTGATTTCAATTCACGTAATCGATAAAATAAGGTTCTTATGCCTGGATGAGTTTGGTGTTTGTTACTACTACGGTCTAATCTAAAACATACGGTTTGCTGGTATGTTAGAAATTATTTGTGACTGCATCAATGTTGAAGAGCTCCTTTCCCTTATTAGATAAGGCAAGATTTAGCTATTTTGGAACTTATGTTTATTTGGCACTGTTGCCGCCAAGTCACGTTTCTCTAACGTCGGGAGACGAAGATCCTTCTCCTCGAAGAAGCTTCTGCAAGAAAGTCCTCGGAGACCGGTTGCACTGGTAGGGACCCTCCAACGCTCAAGTAAGCGACTCAAAAATAGTGAAGAAAAGAACTAGTAGAAAAACAACTAGAGAGCTTGAGTTTAGATCTTTTTCCTCATTGTAAGTGTGGATTCTTATATCTGTTCGAAGATCCTCTTTTTCGCTTTTAGAATGTGGCTAATTCCGAGATGCTGTTGTCCGATAGCAGACAGATGGCCAGACTGACAGAGACAGATCGTAACCGATACTGGGCATGTCAGAGGTGTCTTGTTCCATCAGCCATCTGCCAGGCGCAGTGCTACAGATGGCAAGTGAGCCTAGTCGTGTCAGGCATGCGCCGTTACAGTAGCGATCACGCGCAGTTGCAGATGGTTAGTGGGCCACGTGGTAGCTGCAGACAATTGGTGGGCCACGTGGTAGTGTCAGATGGCTCGAGGTAGAGGGAACCTGAGATCCGAGACCAAAGGGACTTGAGGTCCAAGGCCGAACTGATCCGCAGTTGGAGGCCGAAGGGATGAAGTCCGAGGCCGAAGGGATTTGAGGTCTGAGGAGACTTGAGGTATGAGGAGACTTGATGTCAAAGGCCGAGGGGACTTGAGGTTCGAGGGGACTTAAGGTCCAAGGCCGAAGAGACCTCGAAGGTCGAGGCCGAGAGAGCCTCGGAGGTTAAGGCAGGGGTTCTGTCAGTTACAGTTACGTCCTTCGTTAATTCTAACGTGGCTTGATCAGCCACATCAGGCACGATATTTCACAATTATATGTTTACATAAGAGGCGCTATGTAAGCTATGCCTTATTGAATAAAGGTACAGTTAATTATCCTTCATATCTTTTAAAACTAGGAATAAAAAATGATGAGACCATATATATATATATATATATATATATATATATATATATGAGACTCTCATGATCTAAACACAAGTTTTCAAATCTAAGTTGGAATTCACTCAAATATAGCTAAGTCAAAGACACAGATATAGGGAAAGGAAAAAGAGCATGGGAGCTTATCTTGGCTATACTTGAATTACATTGTATCATGTGAGTTTATAATCAATGGTCCAAATTATGATTTACTATTTCTACATATTTATACATCAGAAATTATGTAATTTGAAAATCCTTGGTTTATATGATTTTTATGTGCAAGTTGTAGATGGTAGATCATAATCAACCGTTCGGATCATTGATATTGATATTGATTGAATTTGAAATAAAAAAACTTTTAAATATAATTAAATCATGCTATCTCATATTACAAATGGTCATATATGATCGATGACTGGACGTTCAACAGTCTTTTGTGCTCCAACTAAAAATCCACTGGAAGCATGAATTCTGTGATGTAACAGTCTTCTTGTCTTTAAAGCTTATGCCGGCGGTTCACATATATCAGGAACCGTTTCGCCCAGTACTCCTCGGTATTATCATGCGGTTTGTAGCCTTCCAAGGAAAACACTTTGTACATCATTTTTTATGCAGAATGGCTTGCATGGTAGTGATTCATCCATGCGAGCTTTTGCCATCATGTAGGCGATGTACAAAAATTTTTCTGCCTACCAAAGCTACTGTTCGGAGCTCAAGAGGGAGCTGTTGTATAGCGCTCAAGACGAAAAAGAGAAGTTAATAAGGGAAGTTAGAGTTCTTATCTTTGTAGTAGTTCACTATTCATTGTCCACGGATGAGTTGATAGTCACCCAATCGATGGCAACTTCATCCCTAGTCCAAGCTTGGCCAACAATGGACGTTTAACTCGAAGAAAAGAAAAAGTCTTGCTGCATCATATGCGGTGTAGAAGAAACTGTATCACGTGTGATAATTGGCACACGGGATATGCGTGCGTATCAAAAGCAAACAAAGACATTCTATCCTTAGTACCGTGCATTGCGTGCAATGATGCATGGTGCATTTGTTCTGCATCGCGAGTGGTGCAGCAAAGACTTTTTATGCAAAAAGTGATTGCTGGGCCACACATTTTAAATCCTTGGCCCCTGCTCTCCTCGAGCTGAAACAAATTCCGCTGGTCCAACGGATCTCTCTCTCTCTCTCTCTCTCTCTCTCTCTGATGGAGGGGACTGAATGCAATTATTCAGTTATCAATCCAATTACGCCTTGTTGGTTGTTTAGTTTTTAAAGAGATATGGATCTTCAAAAATTCAGCTCAGCTAAGACTCATGTTAGGTCCAGAATTGAGAACTAGGTTTCTTGAGTTATAATATTGACATTATAGGGCTTTTTGGATGTCATTATATGTACCAGCACTAAAGGATCTCATTAGAACTCTGAAGTTAAATATGCTCGGACTAGAATGGTGCTAGGATGGATGTTCCTTGGTCTGTTCTCATGTTGCATTTGCAATCTTATGTGACGGAAAATAACCATTGTATACTTGAAAATGATATTCCCATATCATAAATTCTGGTCAAAATTTATAAATTTCTAGGGACAGGTTAGTAAGGTTTGCATGCAACATTGTTCAAAACAAGATTTCCAATAGAAAAACGTGAGCCATCTACCATTTCGCACAGTTTGAGTCATTATTTATAGCTGCTATATACCATATGATATTAACATTTTTAACATTTCAGTTCGTTGACTATCCAAAAAATAAAAAGTTTAAAACACATATTTTAAGAAATACACTTGATTTGACAACATGCAACTTAAAATTATATTTTTACAACAAGTAAGTTAAGAATGGATAAAAAATGAAGTTAATAGCGTTCATAAAATCAATCATCTCTTGTGGTGCAACTATTTTTGCATGGTTTATAACAAAGGCTTCAAATGTTATGATCATATATGTTTGTGAAAATTGAATTTTAAATTTGAACAGAGCTCAATAAAGTATCTACACAAATTTTAAATATTATTTACTTATATTTTTTAATATTGTATATATGTGTGTGTCTCTATGTCCATATGTATGTATGTATATTGTATTAAGATGGACTAGTGTAACAATTTAGAACCTCATCGAAAAGGTATCTTTTGGGCTCATTAATCTTTTATAAATACTAAGAAATTTCCTAATAGATAACCACAACATCCTTACCTGATTAAAAGTCTATAAACAAATTCATATTCAAATTTAGTCATCAATATATAGAGCTTATGTACAATATTTCTTAATCTACATAAGCTATGAGTTAATTCTACTCTAATACTATTTATAACAATTTAGGATATCATATAAAGAGGCTAGATAAGAGAGTATCATTTGAATTTTTAATCCTCTATAATTATTTAGGAACTTTTTACTTCATAGCTGATGTGAGATTAAATGCTTGCAAGCATAGATTTTTCTAGTCGAAAGTTGGTTGGATTGTGTTGGCGATGTCTTTGTTCGAACCTTGTTCAAAATTTTTTAGAGAGCTTTGGACCAAGCTTAAACCTGAAAATTCTTTAGATTTCAATCTTAAATTTAACCCAAGTGCAAGCCTGACCCAAAATTAAATCGGACCGACCCATAGCAACCTATTTGGACCAAAGACCGGATCAATGAAATCAATTTTTAATTTTTTTAATGATCATAAGAAAAGAGTAATATTAAAAATAATTGCATCTAATACTCAAGAACATGATAAATATTTCAAACCAGTGGATTCCTAACTATATATATATATATATATATATATATATATATATATATATATAGAAAGTTATTTTTTAAAATAAATAAAAAATTTAGTATAAAATTAAAAGATGGATCATCATTTAAGATTTTAGAATTATATTCATGTTAGACTCAATGGGCTTTGGGTCAAGTCCGAATGGAGTTTAGTAAAATCCGAAATTTTTTTGCACTATAACTTTTCATCTATGCTGGATCTAAATTAACTCGGCTTAATCCATGTTCCGAGCTGAAACCAACTTCCAACCGTTCCCTCTAAATCAATCATCTACGTTTCGGCGGTCGAAAGCAAATATCTTATTCATTCACATATATAATATTCTCTATCCTTAATCTCCTATAAATATATATATATTTATTTTTAATGTATCTTTAAAAGAAGAGAGAGCAGTGCTGGAGTACGTGTGCACTAACTCGAGTACCAAAAAGATTCAAAGAACAGGAAAAAAAAAAAAATTGTGTACTCTCCCACTTGACATGCGTTGATCTAATGCAGTGATGTTGCTACCGATGAAGGTTCCAGTTTTGCATGCTAGGTTCGTCAGATTGGTCAGGTGAACAGTCCATATCAATCCTCTGTCCAATGGCGTCAACTGCTGTCCGCGGTCCCAAAAAAGTACAAGCTTGCCCTTATCTTCCCTTGCCGGAGGATTCTAAAAAAAAAAATGCTCATTCTTTACGGCATTATGAAAACACTTGACCAACGGCTTCACAAAGAAAAACTTGTCTCCTAATTAATATTAGTGAACTCTGATTTAGATAGTGATATGACTGATTCTGCATCATCAGAATAAAAGATAACAATAGCTAACGAAGATCATCATTTTTTGATCCCAAAACCCCCTTCGATCTTGGAGTGCACCAGCATCATTTCACCCCCGGGATCCCTTCCGGTTTCGGGTGGGATCGTCATCTCTTGACCCCGAGACCCCCTCCGATCTCGAGATGCACCAGCATCATCCCATCCCCGGACCCTTTCGGTCTCGAGATGGGATCGTCATCTCTTGATCCCGAGACCCCTCCGGTCTCGGGGTGCACCAGCATCATCCCACCCCCGGGACCCCTTCCGGATTCGGGGTGGGATCGTCATCTCTTGACCCCGAGACCCCTTCCGGTCTCAGAGTGCATCAGCATCATCCCACCTCCGGGACCCCTATCGGTCTCGGGGTGGGATCATCATCTCTTGACCCCGAGACCCCCTCCGGTCTTGGGGTGCACCAGCATCATCCCACCCCCTCGATCGTTTCCGGTCTCGGGGTGGGATTATCATCTCTTGACCCCGAGACCCCTCAGGTCTCGGGGTGCACCAGCATCATCCCACCCCCGGGACCCCTTCCGGTCTCGGGGTGGGATCATCATCTCTTGACCCCGAGACCCCTCCGGTCTCGGGGTGCACCAGCATCACCCCACCCCCGGGACCCCTTCCGGTCTCGGGGTGGGATCATCTCTTGACCCCGAGACCCCCTCCGGTCTCGGGGTGCACCGGCATCACCCCACTCCCGGGACCCCTTCCGGTCTCAGGGTGGGATCATCATCTCTTGGCCCCGAAACCCCCTCCGGTCTCGGGGTGCATTAGCATCACTCCACCCCCGGGACCCCTTCCGGTCTCGGGGTGGATTATCATCTCTTGACCCCGAGACCCCCTCCGGTCTCGGGGCGCACCGGCATCATCCCACCCCGGGACCCCTTCCGGTCTCGGGGTGGGATCATCATCTCTTGACCCCGAGATCCCCTTCGGTCTCGGGGTGCACCAGCATCATCCCACCCCCGGGACCCCTTCCGATCTCGGGGTGGGATCGTCATCTCTTGACCCCGAGACCCCCTCCGGTCTCGGGGTGCACCAGCATCATCCCACCCCCAGGACCCCTTCCGGTTCGGGGTGGGATCGTCATCTCTTGACCCCGAGACCCCCTCCGGTCTCGGGGTGCACCAGCATCATCCCACCCCCGGGACCCCTTCCGGTCTCGGGAAGGGATCGTCATCTCTTGACCCCGAGACCCCCTCCGGTCTCATGGTGCACAGCATCATCCCACCCCCGGGACCCCTTTCGGTCTCGGGGTGGGATCATCATCTCTTGGCCCTGAGACCCCCTTCGGTCTCGGGGTGCACTAGCATCACCCCATCCCCGGGACCCCTTCCGGTCTCGGGGTGGGATTATCATCTCTTGACCCCGAGACCCCCTCCGGTCTTGGGGTGCACCGGCATCATCCCACCCCCGGGACCCCTTCCGGTCTCGGGGTGGGATCATCATCTCTTGACCCCGAGACCCCCTCCGGTCTTGGGGTGCACCAGCATCATCCCACCCCCAGGACCCCTTCCGGTCTCGGGATGGGACCACCATATCTCTACCCCGAGATCCTCCTCCGGTCTCGGGGTACGTGGGCATCAACGATTAGCATGCAGTCCAACCGTCGAAAGGAATGACAGTTCCGGCCACATGGTGCGCCCATATGATTCTCCGTATGCCCGTGATTGCCCATTACGGAGGGCCATGCCTCATAACGGCGTATGGCGCACTGCATGTTCCTGTGCGTGGCCGTGCTCCGTTACGGCGTACGATTTGCTACCACTTGCGACTGTGCGCGGTCATATCAAACCACGGCGCGCACCGAATGCCATCGCAGCTGTTAGACACGTGTGATATCATGTTGACAGGTAGCACGGGATGCCTCCGGCACGCACAGCAATGGTACGACGGCGATCTTCTGGAACAGTAAGATGGGATATTCGGACAGGTATAAAAGCACGTGCCCGCACTGTAAGTAGGGATCTGAACTCTGGTTTTCTAGTTTTTCTTCCTCCTAGCAAAACCCTAACTGCCTCAGCTCCTTTCCACTGAGCGGTTCTTTGTCTGATCCCAAGTGACTGACTTGAGCGTCGGAGGGTCCCTACCGGAACCACCGGTCTCCGGGGACTTTTCTTGCAGGGGTCCGAGGAGAAGGACGTCCGTCTTCCCGACGTTTGAAGAAGGTGACTTGGCGTCATCAGATTGGCGCGCCAGGAAGGGGGGAAGAAAAGAAAGACATCGAACCAGCAGCTTACTTTTCCCTCTTTTCAAGCTCTTGAAGCCATGGTGACGACCCGGACGAAGGGAGTTTCAGCCGGTCGCGCTGGGGGGCAGCGCGCGGGGCCGGTCCACCCGCGGAGGCCCCCCCGGCTCTCGCAGCCAGTATTCCAGAGCCGCTGCACCCCCGGGGGCAGGGCCTTCTGTTCCTCAGGACGATGCTCCCGCGCCTGCTCCGCAACAGCTCCAGGAGGATCGATTTACTGCCCTGGCCACGCAAGTCCAGTCTTTGGCGGCGGTGGTTCAGGGCCTACAGCACCAGCAGGCGGCCGTGCAGCAGCCGGAGCCGAATCCATCTATCCGGGGGTGGTGCAACCCAGCCAGCATTCCTCCCGCCGGAGATCGCCGGTTCCTGTGGATCGTCACCATCGATCTCCGGCCAAGCCTCATCACCGCGAAGCTTCTAAGAGACATCGGTCTCCTTCCCGCCACGCTAGTGTCTCTCCTAAGCGGCGGCATGGGAAGGAGGCGGAGCGCCCATACCGGCATCGCCGCCCCCGTTCTCCTTCTTCGAATCTTCGGGGAGGGCTCCTTTGATGGCCGGATGCCTCGTCGAGCCGAGCGTCGACTCGAGGAGTGTAATCAGAAGCTGGAGGAGCTTAGCCGTCGGATCACCCACCTGCCAGAAATAGACTACGACAGCCGGCCTCCCTTGTCTCGCCGCATCATGGAGGAGCCCATCTCCACCAGATTCCGCCTTCCTCAGCTAGATCCATACGACGGGACCACAGACCCCCTGGACCATTTGGAGAGCTATAAGGTACTCATGCAAGTCCAGGGGGCCACTGATTCACTTATGTGCATTGCCTTCCCGGCCACCTGAAGAAGGCTGCTCGAGCTTGGTACTTTCGTCTGCCGCCACGAAGCATCGACTCCTTCCGCCAGTTGGAGAGGGCTTTCTTGGCCCATTTGATGCCTGCCGGAAGATTCCAAGGGTGGCAGACAGTCTCTTTGCCGTCCAGCAGAAGAACGGCGAGTCCCTGCGGGACTATGTCGCTCGGTTTAAAGAAGCAGCTCTGGAGGTCTACAACCTGGAAGACTCGGTGGCTACCTTGGCCTTGAAGCGGGGCTCCGCCCTTCTCGCTTCGCGTACTCTCTTGACAAAACCGGGCTCTTACTCTGAGCTTCTTATCCGGGCCCAGAAGTATATCCGGGCGGACGAGGCCGACTTTTCCCGGCGCGAGGCTGGTGGGAGTGTCCCCAAGAAGCCGGCCCGGCCGGAGCCTGCAGAAGTTCGCCCCAGGAGACCTGAGCCTCCTCGCCGGCCAGACAACCGCCCCCGAGCCCCTGCACCAAGAGATGGACCCTACACCCCATTGCTCGCCCCGATATCTCAGATCCTGCTCGAGATTGAAGGGGAGTCTTATCTGCAGCGCCCTCCTCCCATCAACCCGAAGATCCCCGGAACAAGAACCTCTACTGCCGCTACCACCGGGACCACGGCCATGACACCGACGACTGCCGTCAGCTGAAGAAGGCTATTGAAGACCTTATCCAGCGGGGCCACCTGGGAAAATTCGTTCAGAGGAACAACCCGGAGCTCCTGGCCCGTCAGCGCCCCGCCACCGGTGATCGACAATGCCCCGACGGAGAAGACGGTAGCGATGATTTCCTGGGGGGCAGGAGGCCCGTCGAAGAGACCAAGAGGGGAGGGGAGTCGGAGTCTGTAATTCCTTTCTTCGAAAAGGACTTAGATGGGGTAGTGAATAAAAATGATGATAGCGTCGTCGTGTCTATGACGATCGCTGTAAAAAGAATTTTAGTTGACAGTGGGAGTTCCGTAGATGTTTTGAACTACGATGCCTTTGTTTGTATGAACTTGTCACCTGATCTGCTTCGACCTATCGCCACGCCTCTGATGGGATTCACAGGAGATTCTGTAAAAGTTGAGGGGGAGGTCACTCTCCCTGTGACGGCTGGTACAGCCCCGTGCCAGAGCACTGTTCTCATGAAGTTCTTGGTGGTTCGCGTGCCCCTCGCATACAACGCGATCCTCGGGAGGCCCGGGCTCAACCTCTTGGATGCTGTCATATCCACTAAGAGGCTCCTCGTGAGGTTTTCCACCAGCAGAGGAGTCGGGGAGATGCGGGGAGAGCAGAATCCGCCAACACTTTGCTATCACTTGGCCCCTAGTCCGCAGGGGACGGCACCTGCACCGACACCTGAGACGCTTGACCTGCGAGACTTGGAGAAAAGGGGTGAGCCAGCCGAGCAGCTGCTTGCTTTTCCCCTCGGGGAGGACTCCGCACGAACGGTCCGGATTGGAGCCTTACTTCCGGAGGAGGCTCGTGACCGACTCCTCACCTTTCTGCGGGCCAACGTGGACGTCTTCGCATGGTCGGCGTCCGACATGCCGGGATTCCGGAGGAGGTGATCATGCATCAGCTTAACATTCGGCCGGGGTGTCGGCCTATCCGGCAGAAGAAAAGGAGTTTTGCCCCTGACCGACAAAAGGCCGTGGATGAGGAGGTGCGGAAGCTGCTGGCGGCCGGTCACATCCGCGAGGTGCATTACCCGGACTGGCTAGCGAATGTCGTAATGGTTCGCAAGGCCAGCGGGAGTTGGAGGATGTGCGTGGACTTCACCGACCTCAACAAGGCGTGCCCTAAAGACAGCTTCCCGCTGCCCCGAATCGACCAGCTGGTGGACGCCACGTCCGGGCATGAGACTCTTAGTTTCATGGATGCGTTCTCGGGTATAATCAAATCAAGATGAACCCGGCGGATGAAGAAGCAACTTCCTTTATCACAGAAAAGGGGATTTATTGTTATAGGGTGATGCCTTTTGGGTTGAAAAATGCCGGGGCCACTTATCAAAGATTGATGAATAAGGTCTTTGAGGATCAGCTAGGGCGCAACATGGAGGTGTATGTGGATGACATGCTGACCAAGAGCACCAGTGCAGCGGACCATGTCGCTGACCTTGAGGAGACTTCAACAACTTGCGCCAGTATCGGATGAGCTTAACCCCCACAAATGCGCCTTTGGAGTGGCAGCAGGCAAGTTCCTGGGTTTTATGGTGACTCAGCGAGGGATCGAAGCCAACCCTGACAAGATCAGGGCTATCTTGGAGATGAGGCCCCCAGCCAACAAGAAGGAGGTGCAACGCCTGACGGGGAGGGTGGCGGCCTTGAGTCGTTTCATGTCAAGGTCGGCAGAAAGGTGCCTGCCCTTCTTTAAGGCGCTGCGCAAGGTCAACGGGTTCGAATGGACAAAGGAGTGTCAGGGTGCCTTTGAGGAGTTGAAGCAGTTTCTATCCACTCCCCCGCTGTTGTCCAAGCCTAAGAATGGAGAAGAGCTCTTCCTATATCTTGCAGCCTCCCCCGAGGCTGTCAGCTCTGTGCTCGTGCGCATGGATGCCGATGGGGTTCAGAAGCCAATCTATTACACCAGCAAAGTACTCCATGATGCCGAGACCAGGTACTCGAGAACCGAGAAGATTATTTTTTCCTTGGTGGTCTCTGCTCAACGCTTCGACCTTACTTCCAAGCTCATCCCATCGTGGTGCTCACGGACCAGCCTCTTCGAACCATCTTATCTCGCCCGACACCTCCGGTCGGTTGGCCAAATGGGCCATTAAACTAAGTGAGTTTGATCTGTCCATCCGGCCAAGGTCAGCCATGAAGTCTCAGGTGTTGGCTGATTTCTTGGTCGAGTGTTCCTGGACCGAGAGAGATATGGAGGGGGTGCGACCGGAGGAGTGTGTGGACCCTCCCTCAACTGAGGAGGCGGAGGACTGGATCTTGCATGTGGATGGAGCGCAAATTCTCAAGGAAGCGGAGCCGGACTCATTCTCGCGAGCCCGGAGGGAGACGCAGTGGAGTATGCTCTCAGATTCCAGTTCCCAGCAACTAATAACCAGGCGGAGTATGAAGCCTTGTTAGCGGGGATGAGGTTAGCTGAGGAGTTAGGCGCTGGCGTTTGAGGGCCTTCACGGACTCTCAGCTTGTTTCTGGGCAGATCACCGGGAGTACGAGGCTAGGGACCCAACCATGTCCCGATATTTGAGCAAGGTGCAGTCCCAAGCGTCTCATTTCTCTTACTTCCGCGTCAGCTATATCCCCAGAGCGGAGAACGCCAGGGCCGATGCATTATCCCGCTTAGCCACTTCGGCCGACGGACGCTGGAAGAACATATGTGGAGCATCTACAAGCCCCGAGCATCGAAGTTGCAGATGAAGCGTTGCCAGTGGAGCAAGAGCCCTCTGGATGGATGCCTACATGCGATATTTGACGACGGCACTCTCCCAGAGAACCCCGCTGAGGCCAGGCTACTCAGGCGGAGGGCCCCGAGATTCTTGATGATGGACGGGAAGCTTTATCGGAGATCCTTCTCATACCCAGTCCTCAGGTGCGTGGGGCCGACTGAATCAGATTACATCCTCAGGGAGATCCATGAAGGCATCTGTGGGAGTCACCTGGGGCAGAGCCCTAGCCTACAAGGCCTTGCGGCAGGGTACTTCTGGCTGACAATGAAGGAAGACGCGGCCGAGCTTGTTAAAAGATGTGATAGCTGTCAGCGTCACGCTAATATCCAGCGACAGCCGACGTCTCGCCTAACCCCCTTGGTAGCACCCTGGCCCTTCGCCCAGTGGGGCATGGATATCCTGGGACCATTCCCCCCGGCCTCCGGGCAGCGAAAGTTCCTCTTAGTGGTGGTGGATCACTTCACCAAGTGGGTTGAAGCCGAGGCCCTTGCCAAGATTACCGAAAGCAAAGTGAGATCCTTCTTTTGGAAGTCCATCATATGTCGGTTTGGGCTACCGCACACCTTAGTCACTGATAACGGCCGGCAATTTGACAATGCGCCCTTCCGGGAGTTCTGCTCCGAGCTGGGTATCCATCAGAGGTTCACTTCCGTCGGGCACCCTCAGACCAACGGGGCAGCCGAGGTGACTAATCGAATCATTCTCCAGGGGCTGAGATCTCGGCTAGATGACTGCAAGGGGCGATGGGTGGAGGAGCTCCCCAACGTGCTATGGGCCTACCACACAACGCCACGAGCCCCCACCGGCAAGATGCCATTCAGCTTAGTCTTTGGATCCGAAGCCGTTATCCCGGTGGAGGTTGGCGCACCGAGCCCTCGGGTGGAATCATACAGCGAGGAGGTAACCATGACCAGCTGCGAGCCAACCTCGACCTGGTGGAGGAAGTACGAGACCGGGCGCGACTTCGATGGCCATCTACCGGCAACGGGCCGCTAAATATTACAATGCCCGTGTGCGTCCCAGGACGTTCCTGCCAGGAGACCTGGTCCTTCGACGGGCTGAGGTCTCGAAGCCAGCAAAGGGAGGCAAGCTAGCTCCAAATTGGGAAGGACCTTATCGGATCGCCGAGACACTCCGCCACGGATCTTACAAGATTGAGGAACTCGATGGGAAGCCACTCCCTAGGACATGGAATGCAGATAACCTTTGCCGATACTATCAGTAATATATTCCTCCTCTCATGTCAAATATCATGCCTGTATTCACTTGGGTTTTCACCCCTCATTCTATATTAACAAGATTCGATTTTAGCTCCTGAGACCTTTTCACAAAAAGCCCTGCACCAGCCAGGCATGAAGCCCGACACCCGTCGGCACCTAATGCCCTGCGCCAGCCAGGCATGAAGCCCGACACCCATCGGCACCTAAAGCCCTGCGCCAGCCAGGTATGAAGCCCGACACCCGTCGGCACCTAAAGCCCTGCACCAGCCAGGCATGAAGCCCGACACCCGTCGGCACAAAAAGCCCTGGGTCGGCCAGGCATGAAGCCCGACACCCGTCAGCACCCAAAGCCCTGGGCCAGTCATGCATAAAGCTCGACCCCGGTCGGCACAAAGCCCTAGGCCAGCCAGGCATAAAGCCCGACACCCGTCAGCACCCAAAGCCCTGGGCCAACTAGGCATAAAGCCCGACACCCGTCGGCATAAAAAGCCCTGGGCCAGTCAGGCATGAAGCCCCACCCCGATCGACACAAAGCCCTGGGCCAGCCAGGCATAAAGCCCGACCCCGGTCAGCACAAAGCCCTGGGCCAGCCAGGCATAAAGCCTGACACCCATCGGCACAAAAGCCCTGGGCCAGCCAGGCATAAAGCCCGACATCCGTCGGCACAAAAAGCCCTGGGCCAGCCATGCATGAAGCCCAACCCCGGTCGACACAAAGCCCTGGGCTAGCCAGGCATAAAGCCCAACCTCGGTCGGCACAAAGCCCTGAGCCAGCCAGGCATAAAGCCCGACACCCGTCGGCATAAAAAGCCCTGGGCCAGCTAGGCATAAAGCCCAACCCCGGTCAGCACAAAGCCCTGGGCCAGCCAGGCATAAAGCCCGACACCCGTCGGCACAAAAAGCCCTGGGCCAGCCAGGCATAAAGCCCGACCTCGCCGGCACAAAGCCCTGGGCTAGCCAGGCATAAAGCCCGACACCCGTCGGCACAAAAAGCCCTGGGCCAGCCAGGCATAAAGCTCGACCCCAGTCGGCACAAAGCCCTGGGCCAGCCAGGCATAAAGCCCGACACCCGTCGGCACAAAAAGCCCTAGGCCAGCCAGGCATGAAGCCCGACCCCGGTCGACACAAAGCCCTGGGCCAGCCAGGCATAAAGCCCGACACCCGTCGGCACAAAAAGCCCTGGGCCAGCCAGGCATAAAGCCCGACCCCGGTCGGCACAAAGCCCTAGGCCAGCCATGCATAAAGCCCGACCCGGTCGGCACAAAGCCCTGGGCCAGCCAGGCATAAAGCCCGACACCCGTCGGCACAAAAAGCCCTGGGCCAGCCAGGCATAAAGCCCGACCCCGGTCGGCACAAAGCCCTGGGCCAGCCAGGCATAAAGCCCGACACCCATCGGCATAAAAGCCCTGGGCCAGCCATGCATAAAGCCCGACCCCGGCCGGCACAAAGCCCTGGGCCAGCCAGGCATAAAGCCCGACACCCGTCAGCACAAAAGCCTTGGGCCAGCCAGGCATAAAGCCCGACCCCGTCGGCACAAGAAGCCCTGGGCTCGCTAGACTTAAAGCCCGACACCCGTCAGCGAGTAAGGTCCGACACCCGATGGCACAAAGTCCCGCTGGTCAGATAAAGACCAACCCCCGTAGGAGCCAAAAGCCACAGGCCTACTTAGCACAAGGCCCGACACTCCTGGCAAAGCGTTGCGCCGATGGTCTTGAGGAACCTGCCTACCTAACCTCTAACTACCGGCGTTTCAACTCCAAGAAACCTATCCTCCCTGGCCCCAACTTTCGGTCCTAACGGCTAAGGCGGAATAGCTCGAGTTGAGAGTTATCCCCTGGCGCTATCGGGACTAATGGGACCACGGTGCCGCGTGTTGTCAATCAACGAATTCATGGTAAGTCACAAATAGACTGCATTTTGAAGAATATTCTCATTGATTGGAAGGGATTACAAAATGCCGACATCGTCGGACTTGCAAAAAAAAAAACAACAAAAAAAAAAAACAACAACAAAACAAACAAAGTACGAGCTCACGGCTCTGCTGGCACGGGCTCATTAACGGAGGGGGCCAAATCTGATAAACGCTCTAGCTCAACTTCCAGGGCCTGGGGGATGTTCAAATCCCTGGCCACTTTCTCCTTCCCATGCTGGAACCCTTCGAGGAACACTTCCGCCGAGGCTTCTGCCAAATCATCTGTAAAGCGCTCGGACGCCTTGTACTCTTCTATGATCCCAGCGGCCCGACCCTTCTCCGCGGCGAGGGCTGCTGCTACAACCCTCTCGGCCTCCCGGGCGCGGCTCGCCTCCTCTCCGGATTGGCTGGCTTCCTCCTTCGCCGCCCGCGCCTCTTCTTCCGCCGCAACCGCTCGACCTTCGGCCTCCTGGAGGGCTAAGGTTAGCTCAGAGATATGTAGATCTCTGGCCATCACAGTATTCTTGGCCTCCGTAATTTGGAGGAGTGCCGTGCGTGCACGGTTGGCATCGACCTCCGCCCGGTTCTCAGCGGCCTTTATTTCACTTGCCCAGGTGCTTCTAGCCAACTCCAGCGCCTCTTCGGCTGCCTCCGCGCGGCGCTGAGCGTCCTCAGCCTCCTTTTGCGCCTCCCGCAGGAGGGCCTTCCCACCATGAATTGCATCCCTGGCGGCCCTCAGGGAGTGTACGAGCTGCATGCGTAAGCTCCAGGTTAGCAAAAGAAAAAGATGAAGGCAAAGGGCGAAAAGACCGCTTACCCTGATGATAGCCGCGTAGGAATCCTGGAAGAATGTGGTCGCCTTTTGGTGGCTAAGGTCCTCCAAGATCTCGGGCACAAAGACCGGGGCAAGGACCCGCTCAGCCCAGCGACCATCGTTTAAGAAGTCTCGGGGTGGCCCGGGCTTGACCCCACTCCACTCGGCCGTCTCGGCAGTCCCTGGCTCGGTGCGCGGGCTGTTCCTAGGCGACCTCTCGGGGGGTGGACTCACGGCACCTGATGGCCCCTCGCCCCAATCCATGGCAGCCTCCGGCGGAGTCGGTTCTCCAGGAGCAGGAAGCTCTTCAGCCACTGTGGGCCCCTCCGCGACTAGCTCCTCAACTGGGACTCTCACGGTCGCCGCCATCTCTGACGGAGTGTCGACCGTGAGATCAACTTCTGGAGCAGCCGAAAAATCTTGCGGTGCCGGTGGTGGGGAGGCCCGAGCCGTTGGGCGCTTTGGAGCTGGAGCTTGTTGACCTCCAGGTGGCCCTTCCCGGGCCCTCTTTTTAGAGGCAGCCCTCAGGAGTTTCGCTGCCGGTATCTTCATAGCTGCGCAATATCAGTCTGAGTAAAAAAAAAAGAGGGAAAGAAAAAGAGAAGCAAAATTTTTAGCTAAGGATGGAGATGGCTTACCCCGGTGGGAGATAAGACCCGCTGACTCGAGATTATCCTCCGTCAATAGCAGGGTGTACCGAGGGATCTCGGCAGCCAGCAATTGACCCAACGCCTCCCAATCCCCAGGATGAATGGCGATCGCATTCCCTCGGAGGTCGGGATCTCCCCACCGGGGCCTAACTTGGTCAATGTTTGCAAAAAAGAATCGGGATTTCCATCCCTTGATTGAAGAGGGAAGAAGAAGTTTGAGGACCCGATTGGGTCGGGGCTGGAATAGCCACCAACCCTTCTGGGCCCGAAGGACGTAGAAGGATCGGAAAAGAGTGATTCTGGGGGTGATACCCAGGCGATGGCAAAGAATGACAAAGGCGCTAACAACGCGGTAGGAGTTCGGGACCAGTTGAGATGGGGTCAAGGAGTAGTAGTTGAGAAGGTTGATGAAGAAGGGCGGAAAAGGTGGACGGAGACCTGCCTTTAGGCAATCTCATAAAGGGCCACCCGACCGGGTCGGGAGGAGATGACCCTATCATCGGGAGTTGGCAGAAAAAGCTCAACGTCCTGGGGAATCTGGTAACGGGCCCGGATTTTTGCCAAATCCAGACGTGTCACCGTGGAGGCAATCCCCTCCGGGGACCCCTCCACCATCGAGGAGGTGCCGGCCTCCGACCGACGGCCCCTCGATGGGGCTCCGCCGGCGACCCATCGCCGGGCCAGGGGGATGCGGTCCTCTGAATCAGTGGACCACTAAATGGAGAAGGAGAAGGTGCGGAGAGGTACAGTACCTCTCAGAAGGAGGACGGTCCTTCGAACCATCCTCCGAGGTCCAAGATGGTGAGCTCATGAGCAAAGGAATAGAGAATCTGGAATGGGTAAAGAACTGACCTGGAAGAAAGGAAACCAAGCACGAGCTCTCAGGTTGCAGGGGAGATCAGAGCACAGGCACAAAGGAAGACGATGACAACGGAAGCGATATGGCCAGATTCAATCCCTCGTTTGGCTTTATTGGGTTTTCAAATCGTCCTGCTTCGTCTCACTAGCCACATGGCCCCCAACCATAGGCTGGCTCGCCTCGAGGGATGCCCAGCGCGTGGTGCGGCACGCCTTCGGCCAATGATGGGACCCTACTGACGTCACCATAATGAGAGGTAATGATGATGCGGCTTTTTGCGCAGACTTCAACGACCAGTTTTCTCTTGAGGTCGATCATGGCGGGCACAGTGTACGGAGGGCCGCCTTCTTACATTCTTCAGGCCGTCGGCATAAAAGATATGGACGGGGATCAGCCACGTGGAGAACACCCCTTGTGCCTCAACGGTGGGACCCGCTTCGCCTCAGGGGTGAGGGGGCTTCTGATATGACTGATCCCGCGTCGTCAGAATAAAAGGTAACATCAGCTAACGGAGATCACCATCTCTTGACCCCGAGACCCCCTCCGGTCTCGGGGTGCACCAGCATCATCCCACCCCCGGGACCCCTTCCGGTCTCGGGGTGGGATCGTCACCTCTTGACCCCGAGACCCCCTCCGGTCTCGGGGTGCACCAGCATCATCCCATCCCGGGGACCCCTTCCGGTCTCGGGGTGGGATCACCTCTTGACCCCGAGACCCCTCCGGTCTCGGGGTGCACCAGCATCATCCCACCCTCGGGACCCCTTCCGGTCTCGGGGTGGGATCGTCATCTCTTGACCCCGAGACCCCCTCCGGTCTCGGGGTGCACCAGCATCATCCCACCCCCGGGACCCCTTCCGGTCTCGGGGTGGGATCATCATATCTTGACTCTGAGACCCCCTCCGGTCTCGGGTGCACCAGCATCATCCCACCCCGGGACCCCTTCCGGTCTTGGGGTGGGATCATCATCTCTTGACCCCGAGACCCCCTCCGGTCTCGGGGTGCACCAGCATCATCCCACCCCCGGGACCCCTTCCGGTCTCGGGGTGGGATCGTCATCTCTTGACCCCGAGACCCCCTCCGGTCTCGGGGTGCACCAGCATCATCCCACCCCTGGGACCCCTTCTGGTCTCGGGGTGGGGTCATCATCTCTTGACCCCGAGACCCCCTCCGGTTGGGTCTCGGGGTGCACCAGCATCATCCCACCCCCGGGACCCCTTCCGGTCTCGGGGTGGGATCATCATCTCTTGGCCCCGAGACCCCCTCCGGTCTCGGGGTGCACTAGCATCACACCACCCCCGGGACCCCTTCCGGTCTCGGGATGGGATTATCATCTCTTGACCCCGAGACCCCCTCCGGTCTCGGGGTGCACCGGCATCATCCCACCCCCGGGACCCCTTCCGGTCTTGGGGTGGGATCATCATCTCTTGACCCCGAGACCCCCTCCGGTCTCAGGGTGCACCAGCATCATCCCACCCCCGGGACCCCTTCCGGTCTCGGAGTGGGATCATCATCTCTTGACCCCGAGACCCCCTCCGGTCTCGGGGTGCACCAGCATCATCCTACCCCCGGGACCCCTTCCGGTCTCGGGGTGGGATCGTCGGGGTGCACCAGCACCATCCCACCCCCGGGACCCCTTCCGGTCTCGAGGTGGGATCCATCTCTTGACCGCGAGACCCCCTCCAGTCTCGGGGTGCACCAGCATCATCCCTCCCCCGGGACCCCTTCCGGTCTCGGGGTGGGATCATCATCTCTTGACCCCGAGACCCCCTCCGGTCTCGGGGTGCACCAGCATCATCCCAACCCCGGGACCCCTTCCGGTCTTGGGGTGGGATCGTCATCTCTTGACCCCGAGACCCCCTCCGGTCTCTGGGTGCTCCAGCATCATCCCACCCCCGGGACCCCTTTCGGTCTCAGGGTGGGATCATCATCTCTTGACCCCGAGACCCCCTCCAGTCTCGGGGTGCACCAGCATCATCCCACCCCGGGACCCCTTCGGTCTCGGGGTGGGATCGTCATCTCTTGACCCCGAGACCCCCTCCGGTCTCGTGGTGCACCAGCATCATTCCACCCCCGGGACCCCTTCCGGTCTCGGGGTGGGATCATCATCTCTTGACCCCGAGACCCCCTCCGGTCTCGGGGTGCACCAGCATCACCCCACCCCCGGGACCCCTTCCGGTCTCGGGGTGGGATTATCATCTCTTGACCCCGAGACCGCTCCGGTCTCGGGGTGCACCAGCATCACTCCACCCCCGGGATCCCTTCCGGTCTCGGGGTGGGATTATCATCTCTTGACCCCGAGACCCCTCCGGTCTCGGGGTGCACCAGCATCATCCCACCCCGGGACCCCTTCCGGTCTCGGGGTGGGATCATCATCTCTTGGCCCCGAGACCCCCTCCGGTCTCGGGGTGCACTAGCATCACCCCACCCCCGGGACCCCTTCCGGTCTCGGGGTGGGATTATCATCTCTTGACCCCGAGACCCCTCCGGTCTCGGGGTGCACCGGCATCATCCCACCCCCGGGACCCCTTCCGGTCTTGGGGTGGGATCGTCATCTCTTGACCCCGAGACCCCCTCCGGTCTCGGGGTGCACCAGCATCATCCCACCCACGGGACCCCTTCCGATCTCGGGGTGGGATCGTCATCTCTGACCCCGAGACTCCCTCCGGTCTCGGGGTGCACCAGCATCATCCCACCCCCGGGACCCCTTCCGGTCTTGGGGTGGGATCGTCATCTCTTGACCCCGAGACCCCCTCCGGTCTCGGGGTGCACCAGCATCATCCCACCCACGGGACCCCTTCCGATCTCGGGGTGGGATCGTCATCTCTTGACCCCGAGACCCCCTCCGGTCTCGGGGTGCACCAGCATCATCCCCCCCCGGGACCCCTTCCGGTCTTGGGGTGGGATCGTCATCTCTTGACCCCGAGACCCCCTCCGGTCTCGGGGTGCACGAGCATCATCCCACCCCCGGGACCCCTTCAGGTCTCGGGGTGGGATCGTCATCTCTTGACCTCGAGACCCCCTCCGGTCTCGGGGTGCACCAGCATCACCGCACCCCCGGGACCCCTTCCGGTCTTGGGGTGGGATTCTCATCTCTTGACCCCGAGATCCTCCGGTCTCGGGGTGCACCAGCATCATCCCACCCCCGGGACCCCTTCCGGTCTCGAGGTGGGATCATCATCTCTTGGCCCCGAGACCCCCTTGGTCTCGGGGTGCACTAGCATCACCCCACCCCCCGGACCCCTTCTGGTCTCGGGGTGGGATCATCATCTCTTGGCCCTGAGACCCCCTTTGGTCTCGGGGTGCACTAGCATCACCCTACCCCCGGGACCCCTTCCGGTCTTGGGGTGGGATTATCATCTCTTGACCCCGAGACCCCCTCCTATCTCGGGGTGCACCGGCATCATCCCACCCCCGGGACCCCTTCCGGTCTCGGGGTGGGATCATCATCTCTTGACCCCGAGACCCCCTCCGGTCTCGGGGTGCACCAGCATCATCCCACCCCCGGGACCCCTTCCGGTCTCGGGATGGGACCACCATATCTCTACCCCGAGATCCTCCTCCGGTCTTGGGGTACGTGGGCATCATCAACGATTAGCACGCAGTCCAACCGTCGAAAGGAATGATAGTTCCGGGCCACATGGCGTGCCCACGTGATTCTCCGTACACCCGTGATTGCACCCCATTACGGAGGGTCATGCCTCATAACGGCGTATGGCGCACTGCATGTTCCTGTGCGTGGCCGTGTTCCGTTACGGCATACGATTCGCTACCACTTGCGACTGTACGCGGTCATATCAAACCACGACGCGCACCGAATGCCATCGCAGCTGTTAGACACGTGTGATATCACATTGACAGGTTGCACGGGATGCCTCCGGTGCGCACAGCGATGGTACGACGGTGATCTTCCGAAACAGTAAGATGGGATATTCGGACATGTATAAAAGCATGTGCCCGCACTGTAAGTAGGGATCCGAACTCTGGTTTTCTATTTTTTCTTCCTCCTAGCAAAACCCTAACTGCCTCAGCTCCTTTCCGCTGAGCGGTTCTTTGTCTGATCCCAAGTGACTGACTTGAGCGTCGGAGGGTCCCTACCGGAACCACCGTTCTCCGGGGACTTTTCTTGCAGGAGTCGAGGAGAAGAACGTCCGTCTTTCCCGACGTTTAAAGAAGGTGACTTGGCGTCATCAGATAGATATATATATATATATATATATATTAAAAAAGCCTCATGATCATCGATTCTTCATAAGATTTTAACTTTCTTTAATTTAAAAAAAAAACCTATATCCTCCTAAATGAAACGTAGCCCCTCTTTCAAATTTATATTAAAATATTTTTGTTCTTAAATTTTTTACTCTATAATACTAGTATAGATTAATAAAATTTGATGAAAAAATTTCTTTTCCTTCACTTTTTTTTCTTAGAAAAGCAAAGCAATTAATCCATCAGTACAGAGTGACACTCATTCATTCATAGGCTACTGTGGCAATATGGATATTTATGAACAAAGAATTTAGATGAACTCTGCGACTATCGTAGTATTAATTAGCATTTTTTGTATTCCCTTTCTGTGTGTTAATTATAAATTAAACTTTCACTCCCTATCGGCGGATGTTAATTATATGATTTTCTTATTGTGAAGTCATTTGATTGGAGCCAGCTAACTCTTGGTTGGTTCTTTGGACCATAACTCTAGTTGGAGCCGCACATTGTTTTGCAAAACCATCAGCCTCGTGCCGCCCACCCATATAATCATTACAAATATGATATCACTTTGCCCCATAAATGATTAAGATAATAAATGAATGGGAAAGTTGACTGCAGCATTATCTTGAACTTCAATCAAAGACGGGATAGTTTGATTTCAAATAGGATTTGAGATTCTTCAACTCCTTTCAAAGTTTTAAAAATATCTTGTACACTCACACATCTTGAGACAAAAAGAACCGATAAACTAAAAAATATAATTGCAAACTCACGAAGCTCTAGTATGTATATATATTTTGACCTATGGATATAACTATAAGCACATAATCTACACCAATGAATCTTATGGACAGAATAATTTGTTGGCATAATGTATAAACCAATGTTTATTTTTTTAAAAGGTGTTATTTGATGGACCCTCAAGGAATTGAGATGAAAATTTAGTAAATTTTATGTTTTTTTTTTTTTAAAAAAATTACTGCATCAAATAAGATGTAGTAGAAGTTTATTCGATAATTAATGAGTAAATATGCAATGTATGCATAAGCCTATCAAAAAAATATATATATTTTTATTCTTTGTATGTATGTATGCGCACATCATGATGTGAATGAACTGCATCGCATCTTATGTATAAATTTTTTTTTTCTTTTAATTTTTGAAAGAGGAGTCACTCTCTACGTGTGACTGAAAAGAAAGTTTAATTAATTGCCAGTTGTCCTCAAGCCAGAAGCCGGTATCTTGTCCGCTCTCACACCGCACGAATTAGAAATTTTGCTGTCCTCCAGGCTCGGTGAACGAAACGATGGCTAACAATTCAAAGAATTCTTGCTATTAAAACAATCATTTCCTGTCCCATCTAGCAAAACGATGAGCTAACTTCTATCTTATTCCGTAATGATATAATATTACTAAAATTTTTACATTTTAAATAAATTTATATTTAGCAATAATGTTATTATATTTGATTCATAATAATAAAATATGCTTTGAATTAATTTTATATCGCTAAATTTTATTATATTTTTTATATTTAAAGTGGCATTTTTTTAAGTAGCCTGTTTTTTCTTGGTAGAATATCAAATATTCTGATTAAAAATCAAGGTCTTTGTAAAGTGATTTTAAAGATATTATAATATTATTATAATATTCATCTTTAATATTCAAGAATGTGATAATATTAATTTAAAATTTAGTTTATATATATTATTATATAAATATAATAGTATTTAAAATTTTTAATATTAATATAAATAATTATATTCAATATTTAAAATATAATATAATATAAATAAAATATATAATCGTATTAAATATTAATATAAGTCAAGAGTATAATTTAAAATTATCAGACATTAATAATCTTAAATATTCATCTTTAAAATAAAAATTAAATTATTGTGATTTATGATAATTTATATTATTAAGAGTCAAATATTATTATTTAAAATTATATATAATTATTAAATAATAATATTAAGTTAATAAAATAAATAATCATAAATCAAATGGTCTTTAAAGAATATATTTTGGATGTTGGTCTCCTGCCCCGTTGCTGGAGTCCAAATTGCAGAAGGCTTGGAGAGTTTGACGTGCCCCTCCGGAGCGGGGGAAGAAGGAAAAGGTTAAAAAAAAAAAAAAAAAAATCTTAGAACGGCGTAAAACGCCGTGCGGGATCATCTAAGCGGCTCCGGTCCGCACGGAGCAGAAGGCATGAAGAAATCTGGCACCAAGCGATCAAACATCACAGGCCCCACCCCACCAAGTCGTCGTATACGACCAATATTATTTGTTCTGATTTGGCCCGGAAAAAGATCGAGTCAACCGTTATTCTCGCATGATTACAAGCAAAATCCTCTCTAAATCTAAATTCTATTCCATGGAAGAGGGTTCCAACCCAAGATGCCATCCAAGGATGCCAGTTTTCTTCCAATATATGTATATATATATATAAAGGGTTCCAGCCCAGAGGCCAAGCTGGATTAGAGAGAGCTTGCCGGGAATTTCTATCTACACCTAAAAAGTTGCTCTCTCAATATCCACATATTTTTTTAAAAAAATATATATTTTTAAATTATTTTCATATTTTCTCTTCATATCCATATAAAACGAATCTCTTTCGACACCGTTTTCTTCCCCCTCTCTCTGGCACCGACTCTCCTTTCCTCCTCTGCTCTAGCCCTTCGGCTCCTCTTCCCAACTCCAATTGCTCCGGCCCTTCCTCTCTCATTTTCGGTCTATTAGGACCGATGGCTCCGGCCCTCCGACTTTCCTTTCCGACTTCGATTGGATCCTTTCTCCCTCATTCTATTTCGTTCGATCTATCAGAACCAAACGAAAGCTATATATTCAACCCTAATGGGTTGAATAGAGGGCCTCTGTTCAGTCCAACAAAATGGAACATAGGAGTAAAAGAAGACCCGGGCCGAAGCTGGTGCCGGAAAGAAAGAGGAAGGGGGAGGGATGTGAAGGAGGAGAGAGACTTCTGCTTCTTTCAGGAGGAGGCAGCGCTATCGACGTTGTCAGTGTCATCGAATGCTGGGACCTCGGTGGAAGTGGCAAAAGGGAGGTTGGGGTTTTCGAGATCGAGGAGGATGTCATTCTATGTGGCTTCGCCATCTTCGGATGAGGACGGAAGGAGATATCAATGGCGTTGCTCCACTCCTCCTCCTCTTTCTCCTTATAAGAGGCTCGAAGGTCATCCATTGGGGGAGGGCGAGAGAAAGATAGAATTGGACTACGAGAGAAATAAAAGAGTTGAGAATTTTTGCAACCGAGACGGAAGAACGGAGCTTTTCTAGCGAACATGCTCAATGTCAAGTGGTGCTGAAGAAGAATTAAGGTTTGGTTCGAAGGGGGGAGCCGATGCCGAAGGTGAGGAAGGAAGTTGGTGTCGGAGGAAGGATGAGTGAAGAAAAAAATATGAACAATTGTTTAAGAATATATATTAAAAAATATATATGGGTGCGAGAGTAATTTTTTTGGGTGTAGATAAAAACTTCCGAGCTTGCCAACTGAGGATGCCAATTTTCTTCCAAAATATAAAGATTTAAATATATATATTATATATAATGTGAAATAATCATAAATATAAATATATATTCATCCTATTTTGCCTTATATCCATTATAATTATAGAAAAATATATGTTTTATTTTATTAATATAATTTTAAAATTTTAATTAAAAATTTATAGATAGTTATAAATTATATATTTTTTTAAGATGCGATTGTTTTGTTCTATTTGAAAAAATGTAAGACAGAGAGAGAGAGAAAGCTCGCCACCAAAGCATGGATTTGAAAGAGGGGCATCCGACGTCCGTGATAAGGTGTACCATTTTGGGTGGGCAAAGAAATGACAGCTGTCTCCGTGCTGTCTCTTTTAAAATCTGGGATCAGGAAAAGAGCACCGAAGGGTCCACAGTACTGTCCCTTTTAAATTTCGCTCAACCTGACGACAGCCTCATTAATGTAAAAAAAAAAAAGAAGTGGCATGACTTTGCTCGCGACTTTTGTGCACTTATCCGCCACCGTTGCGGGTGGTCCCCCATGGCTTATCCACATTATCCCGAGCCGACGCAGGGTCGGTGGGCCGGCCGTTGAAGGAAAGGAACCCATTTTCCAACCTTCCACTTTCAGAGGTTTTCAAGTCTTCTTTTAGTCTTTGAAGTCCTCAAGTCTTCAGCTCAGTTCAGGGCACTGGCAATTTTTTTTTTTTTTTTTCTATAGAGGCATCTTGTCGCGCAATCTATTGCAAGACTTTCTGAGTTGCCATCTAAGTTTACACTTAAGTTTCCGTGCAAAAAAGAAAAGGGAAAAAAAGAAAAGAAAAGAAAAGAAAAAAAAAGGCGGTAGATTGATGGTTGGATCATGTGGTGACTCGATTACTTCAACGTGGGATCTAATGGTGATGGGCCTACTGTTAAAATGTGGTCGGTTGTAGTGAGTAAAGGTGCAACTTGGATCGAATTCGAGTGCTGAATTCGATTTACAGCAGTGTTTAAATTTATGTTTGTCCAATTCAAACCCAAAAGATTCGGATTTAAGTCGATCCGATTTGCAATTGGCTCGGGTTCAAATTGACCACAACCCGAACCCGAGATAATCCGAACCCGAGGGTTATCCGAACGGGAGTAGCTTATCGGCACCAAATTTTTTGGGGCGTTAAGAGCACCAGTCGGATCGGATGAGATGACCAACTTGAGGACAAGAAGGGCAAAACCGTCGTTGTAGGCGAGGAAAAGAAGGACAAACATAAAGGCGGATCACCCGCACATTTCATTTCACTTCTCGCCTTCTCCTTTTCTTTATTTATGACACATCCTTCTCTTCTTTGTTTCAGGTAAGACTTTTTTTTTAATATAATATTAAAGCCCCGAGTCCAGCTTATGCGTTCGGCAAGGGATTTTTTTTTCCATCTCTAGGATCCATAATTTGATGATTATTTATTTTGAAAAAATATTTTATTTTATTTTTTTCATCAACCTGAATTTCAACACGAAACTCAATCCGAATTCAATTTTTAAAAATATAGGTTGAGGTTTTACAAATAGAGTTAGGATTAGGATTAGGATTGATATTTTATAAATAGGGTTAGGATTAGGATTGAGAAAAACCCGAGTTTCATGAGCCCGAGTTGCACCCCTAGTAATGAGGAGCGAATAATTTAGTTTTTTTTATATCTTTTAAAAACGAAGAGGCACCATTTGATCTTTGCATGAGATTCCTAATAAGCCGTATGACCAGCAAAGCAAGTGGTTTCGATTGTAAAAAATAACATTAGAAGCTTATACAATGATTCTTTTAATTGATGATCTCGTTTGACAGAATAGTTTTCTTCAATTTAGTTTCAATTGCCATAGAGACATCACCCACAATCAAACTTTTTAATTAGAAAATCTGCCTACATTGATGGAAATAAGTTCATAGAAACTTTATATTGTTTATGATCACAAACAACAACTGATATCGTTTAAATCAACCACATGATCATCCAATCTAGCTTCGTGGGAGTGTGAACTATCCATTTCCACGAGTAATTGGCATGAAATAAGCTGGTGATATATGGCATGTCTTTATCTATTTCAATCTTCAACATGCAAACAAATGCAATGACAGGACCCTAGCCCATATTAGCATTGTCACGTAGATGATTGCTTATCAAATAGATTGAGCACGATGGAGATCTTTGCTTTAAATGATATTTTTTTATAAAAAAATTTTGAGATTAATATGAAAAAAATTATTTTTAAAAATAATGTTAGGAATGCTAGGTTGGTATTATATTACTGTAATATTATACGTATATATTAAACATAATAAATAATATTACTGGTAGTCTATTCAATAGTAATTTATTTTATAAGTAATCCATATTTATTATTCATAAGCTTTTATTTGAATTTTTAGCTCACAGTAAATATTTCAAAGCTTTACAAAATAATTTAAAATTATATTTTTAATAAATAATTTTATTTTGATATACTTTTAAAAAAAATTAAAATGTTTAACGTGGCATCACATGTGTCCTGTTATATTCTATTTTAAATATTTTTTTTTAAAAAAAAACACTTTTCTTGATTTTGGTTTCCTTTCCGGCATTATTTAAAGAAAAGATCCCCGCACGGGGCGGAGCACACCGCGGTTTTTTATTAGCTAAGAAAGATGCCAGCTTTGGGGCTATCCGAGGAGCGCCAGCCGCCAGCCCTTTATAAGATGAGTTTAGTTAGCTGTTGTAAAGAGGGGTCCTGCTCTCAGGTGAGGTGAGGTGAGGTGATCCCTGCATGCACTTCCCCTTTGAAATTGGTTCTCTAGAGTAAAAAAAAAAAAAAAAAAATCAGTCTTTCTCCGCCCTTTTCCTCTATCTTTTTCTCCGACCAAATCCAAATCTCTGCCGTCATCTCCTCCCTCCACCCACCCTTTCCATCACCAGCTTCCATCCCGACCGAGTCTCTGCTGTACTGCCGCACCACATGGAAGCGAGCCAACTCACCGCCGCGACGGCGTTCTCAGAATCCGACAACGGCAGCAGCGTCTGCTTCAGCGACGCCGTCCCGGCAGCGGCCGCGGCGGCAGAGTCCGCCGCCGCTGACTTGGAGGCCCTCCGCCGCCTCTCCGACAACCTGGGCTCCGTCTTCCAGTCGCCGGACTTTGAATTCTGCGCCGACGCTCGCATCGCCGTCTCCGGCAGCCCCCCGCGCGAGGTCGGCGCCCACCGCTGCGTGCTCTCCGCCCGGAGCCCCTTCTTCCGCCAGGTGTTCGCGAAGCGGGAGTCGGGGGGGCCAGCCAAGCTGGAGCTCAAGGAGCTGGTGGGGGACTTCCATGTCGGGTACGAGTCTCTGTTGGCGGTCCTGGGGTATCTCTACAGCGGGAGGTTGGGTTCGCTCCCGAGAGCGGTCTGCACATGCGTCGACGAGGACTGCTGTCACGAGGGCTGCCGGCCCGCCGTTGATTTTATGGCCGAGGTGCTCTATGCTTCCTTCACCTTCGAGATCTCCGAGCTGGTCAACCTCTTCCAGGTAAGGCCATGGAAGCCATTCGATCTTTCTATGGCTTCGTTTTCTTATTTTTTCGAGGTTTTCGTGCTTTTGAGAAACGGGTTGGCTTAAAGATGAGTTCTTGATTGGGTTCAGAGTATATTTTGGAGGTGGGTTCTCTCTTAATATCCGCTCCTCTCTTCTTGTTTTGTTCCGGGCGGTTTTAAGTAATGGATTGTTCACAAATGAGTTCTTGATTTAACTTAGTTTTTGTGTTCTTGAAGTTCTGTGGTTTTAGCTTTAAAATCAAAAGGGGTTGTCTTCTATATACCAAATGATGCTTTCTTTGCTGGGTTTGGATTTGTCCCTTTGTTTTACCCTTTTCTCTAGTTCTTGTTTCTTTGTGTTTTGGACGGTCCAGCTGATGGTTGTTTAAAAATGAGTTCTTGTTTGGATGATTCGGTTGTGGGTTACCTAAAATTTGATCTTTGCGGCCTTGCTGTTTCCTTGATGTTTTAGTAGTTTTAAGCGATAGACTAGCTTAAAAATGAGTTCTGAAAGGTGGTTTATGGGAGAACAAATATCCTTTTCTTCAATGGATTTTTAGTAAGCAATGTTTGGATTAAAGATGATGATCTATTTACATCTTTGATGATGGAAAGAACTAGGTGGACGTTGGCGGACAATCTTTGTGGCGAATTGGAGAATCACTTTAATTTAGGTAGTTCAAGTTGTTTGAACATTCATATTGCTTCACCATTTATGTCATGGCACCCCTAAACTAGTGACAACCAGCAAGGCTTATGAAATCGGCACCATGGCTCTGCAAATTTCCTGTATGAGCTATATTCTCTGTCACTGCAAAGTCTTCACAATGTCTTTTTCAAAACCTTTTTTTTTTTTTTGTCTCCCTTAGATCTTCTCTTTCTTGCTCGGAGCCCCTTGTCATTCTGCATTCTCCTCAAATTAGTTGATCAGTGCATTCAGAAATGAAGCTTACCACCACATTTGCAGATCTGTTCAGCATGGGAATATTGTCGCTACTGAATTTAAGCTTGATCTGAATGCAAGCTTAGCAAACTCCAAATGATCGAATATGCCATGCTCTAAACGGTGTCCTTATGAGCACACATAAGTGAAACTTGTGCTAGGAATTCATTATGAGATATTGAAATGAAGTTGTAATGCATTTTAAGAAAACACTGTTATGTGGAACTTGGAAGGTTGGTTTCGACTGAAAGGTTTAACACTGTCCTTCGAACCCAGGCCTCTTGATTAATTCCACTATTTTAGTCAGCAACTCTGCAAAGTTTGTAAATTTGGGTACTAGTTTCTCTTCGATTCTTGTTGAGGACTCTGAGAAGATGGTAAACCATCATTTTTTTTGTTTCATTGCAGCGGCACCTGCTTGACATTCTTGAAAAGGTGGCTATAGATGACATACCGGTGATTCTAAATGTTGCAAATCTGTGCAGTAAGTCATGTGCAATATTGCTTACAAGATGCATTGAAATAATCGTCAAGTCAGACCTGGACATTGTCACACTTGACAAGGCATTACCTCCGGATGTTGTCAAGCAAATAACAGATTTACGGATAAGTTTTGGATTAGCTAGACCTGAAACCAGTTGCTTTCCCAATAAACATGTGAAGAGAATACTCAGAGCTCTTGATTCAGATGATGTTGAATTAATTAGAATGTTGCTAAAGGAGGGGCGCACCTCTTTAGATGATTCATATGCGCTGCATTATGCTGTAGCACATTGTGACTCAAAAATCACTACGGAGCTTCTGGATCTTGGACTTGCAGATGTTAATCACAGAAATCTCAGGGGTTATACTGTACTTCACATAGCTGCAATGCGTAAAGAACCAAAAATTATTGTGTCCCTTCTAACAAAGGGTGCTAGACCATCTGATCTAACATTAGATGGAAGAAAAGCACTTCAAATCTCAAGAGACTAACCAAGTCTGGGGATTACAATAGGTCCACTGAAGAAGGAAAGGCTTCTCCTAAGGATCGGTTGTGTATTGAAATATTAGAGCAAGCTGAGAGAAGAGACCCACAAATAGGAGAAGCTTCTGTTTCTCTTGCAATGGCAGGTGATGACCTACGTGGAAGATTATTGTACCTTGAGAACCGAGGTGGTTTATCTCTCTGCCTTTAAAATTGCTTTGCATTTTTATATTTTTCAAGAGGAGATTTGCTTTTTTATCCATAACTGAAGAGTTATGTTTTGATTGCAGTCTGTTAAACTATTATGTATGCAACCATATAAGTTACTTTTGCATTCCATGTCATATAGGATCTACTATTAATTTCTGCTAATTTGCTTGGTTATCGTGTAAACGCCAGTGTCTTATATTTCTCATCTGTATGATTCTGCAGATTAGTTGGCCAGATCTGTTAGTTCTGTTTTCAGACTGTTCATATGTTTATGCATGCACCTCTAAGTGAGGATAGGCAGTCTTTGATCTTTGTAAACTACTGTTTGCAAATCACTACACTAAACTGTACTCTATATGAATAACAAGTTATTCTTAAATCATTTCCTAGAGTCAAACCATGATTCAACATAGAGTGAATTTTACTTATATAAAATTGATCACCAACTGAAATAAACAATATTTTTATGAACATGAAAAAGTCGTAGGTAGAATGACAGAGAACAAAGAAAATTATGATGTTTGCTTGGCTTTTATTGATTAATGAGGCATTTGATTATGTTTCTATAAGTTGTTTACTCATAAATGCCTAATTGCTCATAATTTGTGTAGGAAAGAGTTGTCAATCATGTTGGATTTAGAGTGGCAATAGACATGTTTTGTGCGCTTAGAGCTTTGAGCTTTGGTGTATTGGTCAAGGATCTTGAGTGAAGCATTTTACTTCTATGAACTGTATTGTGGATTAAAACTGAGAATAACAATGAGATCATTTTCATATGCACAACTGGGCAAAAATGTCAGATTTTAAATTTAAAAAGGCAGGTTATGTAATAAGCATATGGTACATAGGGTGGCTATAGGTTGGGTGGGACCAGGATAGCTTTGAATGGAGTCAATCAACCATACAAATAATCACATGATTTACCCAAGCGTAACCCAACCCACTAGTGGCTTCACTCTTTCCACCTTGAACATCTAATGGCCCATGGAGACAAGCTGATCCATCTGTACGGGGCAGACTTAATCCATGGTTGAAACTTAAAATTTAGCATGATGCTAAATAGCAAGAGCTAGTGCTGTTCTACAATTTAATATTGTTAATGGCATAAAGGAAATCTAGAATAAAACACAAATCAGTTTATAGTTACAGCCACATGAACAAGCTCCTGCTTAATAATTATAAAAGAAAACCTGTAACATCAAGCATCTTCTTGAAGCATCAACAAGGGTGTTCTTTCTCGAAACAAACCTTCTGAGAAAAAGAATGAAAAAAACACTTTAGTCTTTTAGGCCTTCACAGATGCAAAGAGATCATTTAAACATGAATCAAACAACGTTTATCTTCTTGATTATATATATTTTAGAAATCATATACAAAACAACTTTGCCCTCTATATACAAAAGTGCATTAGGTAGGATATTGAGCATGGTTAAGGATTGGTTATTGCCGGAACCCTATGTTTAGTGGTGCTCCGGCATTTTAATATGGGAAAAGAGTGGGGGGTCCGTCATTACATTTGTCACCAAAGTGGCATCTTGAAACTACAGTCAATGGCAAAACAAGAAAAAAGGGGAGAGAAGGAGCAATGGTTAAGAGAAAGGAAATAAAAATATCGAACATACTGCTTGGAGCAATGACAGTTGCAGAATTTTGTGTATAAAGAGTTCTGCAACCAGCTGCTATTTTAGGATTCCAATTTTGTGATATATTTTGATGTTTGCTGCATCACCATGCAGTCGCTCTGGCAAAGGTTTTATTCCCCATGGAGGCAAAAGTTGCCATGGATATTGCTCAAGTGGATGGGACTCTGGAGTTCACCTTAGGTTCTACTTCAAACCATTCTACCACAAACCAGATGACACCAATGGATTTAAATGAAACACCTTTCAAGATCAAGGACGAGCACCTAGCTCGAATAGAGCACTCTCTAGAACAGGTACTATGCATCTCTTTCCTTTTCTTCAATATTCTTTCCAGTTTGATCAATCCCTAGAAATCAATGAAATTGGCAATTGTTTTGTGACATTCTGATGATAAAAGGTGAATGAATCATGGATGTTAACTTGTGCCGCATTAGCTTTTAGCATGTACTCTTCCTTTCATGCATACACTGTACCATAACATTAGCTTTTAACATGTACTCTCTTCTTTTAATGCTTACACTGTACCATAACATGTCAATAAATACATCACTTGTTTAGATTTTTTTCCTCCTTTTCAACCAGTAAAAGTAAACCAGAAGTTACATCCTGAAACCATAAGAGCATGGCTGAACTCTAATGAAATGGTGATGGCTAGGTTAAATAGAGCACTGACAGGAAATTTTATTCACATGTTTAATGAAAGAAATCAGAAGAGGAAATGGCTATGTGAATATGAGTGTCGGAAGCAGTGTTAATGAGGAATGGGAATCCACCACACCTGGAACTGCGAGCAGCATTGTGAAAGCAAGCAGTTCTGTTGCACCTTAAATCTCATGTTTCCACCAAAAATCTCTTTTAACAACCTTTATTCAGCAACTTGATCTGAATTGTATAACTTGGGCTATATTTAGATAGTAGATGTTAGCCAAAGATCTTATATCATACTTGATCTATGGCCGTAGCAAGTTAATAAGAATAATTTTATATCATATAACTTGTTTTTATTATTCGAAAAAGATGATAATTTATAAGTTTTTATAGGGTTTGAAAAAAGTGAAAAATTAAGCGAATGGTCTTTGTCACTCACTCTTACCTCCTCATGCTCAACTCTCCAAGGAATTAATTAAAAAAAAAAACCCTGTGGATAATTATATCATTCTTCTCATCACCTGACACAGAGAGATGATGATTATTCAGGCAACCACAGATGATGTAGTTCTTTTGAAATCGAGTTCGGGATATATTCACATCTCATGATGCTAAGGAATATGCATCTAAATACATTGACCTACGGTGCAGACAAACACATGAACATATATACATACATAGGCACACAGATGTTATACATAAGTGTATGTGTATTATGGTATTTTATTTGTTTGTTTCCATTACATAAATTTACACCATGACTTCATCCCAACTGTTTTCTAACGTCTTGGGAACAACAGCGGATTCCTTTTGGTGGTAATTAAGGTTGGATTTCATACCGCAGTTTGTGCCTGGGGACCTGCCCTTTTTAATGTAAATGCAAATAGAATAAATAATTGTTCATAGTCAAACACTCTTTGTAGATTGCATGAAATTTATCTGAATAATGGGGGGGGGGGGAAATCCACCTAAAGAGCTAATTACAAGCTAAAAATGACACTTGGCAGTGGAACTTGGTAAGCGTTTCTTCCCACGGTGCTCGGAGGTTCTTAACAAGATCATGGATGATGACTACTCAGAGTTTACTTCTTTCGGGCAAGATTCCTCAGAAGAGAAAAGGAGGAGGTACCTTGAACTGCAAGATGTGTTGACAAAAGCATTTAGCGAGGACAAGGAGGAGTTTGATAAGTCTGCCATGTCGTCTTCATCATCAACATCGTGGTCAAGAATATGAAGTTCACATCTATCTGTAGTGTTTTTCTTTTCCTGATTTTCTTCTTTGAAGATCACTTGCTTGCTGGCTGGCTGGCTGGCTTTTCTTGGCATATGAAGGGGATTATTTGTTATCATATTCAAAGAATGTTCACCCGTCCACTCAAATGTTGATGGATAATTTATGTCAGTCTTTACTCGTAGATAGTTGATGGATGTCGATAATCACCTACGCTTTTGCAACTCAAGCTGATGATGGTCAGTCTTCTAATTTCCATGACCCGACCGGCAGGTTGGGACTCAAAAAGCAGTGGATCAGATCCTTGTCTGGTCCGGTTTTTCAAACTATTAATGGAGTATAGAATTATTCGTGTTGGAAACATTTAGCTGTATCTAAGTTGTCTTTTTTCTTTTATTTCACTAGAGAATAAATTGATGATGCATATTATTCAATTAGGGCTATGGCTCTAACTTGTGAGGTTTTTTTACCTAAGCTTAATCCCGGCATGACTCTTATCTACCTGTAGACTCAAAACTAGATTTATATTTGAGTGGAGATTAGATTTAACATTGTTATACTTGAGTTATATATTTTGTTGATATTTGAAATTAGCTCTAAAATATCAACCGATTAAAGGTGGCAGCTCAAGCGATAGTGTTTTTTGATCCAATATGTAGATGAGCTTTTGTAAGGAAGAGAGAGAAAAATGAAAAAGATTGGAGATCTTCTTAGAAGGATGCTCAGAGCAGCCTAGGTAGGGAGAGGGAGATGCAGAGCCCTTTAGGTTGATGTTTTAGGGTTTTGAACTTAAATTTAGAGCTTTACTTATAGGACATAAGCTTACTTTTATAGGAGCTTGGAAGAATCTCTCTTAAATTGGTCCACTCAATGCAGATGACTTAGATGAGCTCAAATTTGGATTAAACAACACCGTTAGTGAAAGTCTCTCCTAATTAGGACTTAAGGGACATGTATACTTTATTTGATCTACCATTGCACCATCTACTAATCATTTGCTACATGTTGACTTGCTAGTCCAAACTACTTCAATTAGTCCCTCATTTTGGGGTGCACATTAAGTCCAAAAAAAGTAATTGAGAAAGCCAATATCTTTTGTTTCAAATTACTTGCTAAGGTACCTTAAATGCTTAAATACCTATAAGATCATTCTCTATAACAATTATGTTATCCAAATTAGAGATAAGAGAGTAAAGTCATGAGAACTAGAATTGAAGCCAAAATAACTAATAGCGTGATTGAACTTTACAAATTAGGAATGAGGAGCCTATTGGAGGCCATATAAAGCTTGACAAAGGTTGCAAACTTTGTTTAGAGAATGATCACTTCCTCTATAAGATAATTATTGAGGAAAGCATTCTTGACATCTATATAAAAAAAGTTACCATTGACAAATAGCTATAACAACAAAGAAAGTATACATCAAAGTGAGCAATAAAATAAAAGTAAATGTCTCCTCATCATTAATGCTATGCTATTGAGCAAAACCCTTGGCCACTCAATTGAATCATCTGACTAGATTTTAATTTTATACATTTACTTGCACCTTAGGGAAACTTTTAGGAGGTAATTAACTAGAACACATGTATGAGTTTTAGTAAGAGTGTCAAGTTCTTCTATCATAGCTTTCTATTAAAGAGGGTTTGAAAAGACTCATAAAAAATGCAAGGCTCACGATGAGAAGCCATGGTGAAATAATAAAAGTAATCATTAAAATGAGCAAAATGTTATTTTACCCCAATAGGATAACAAGGCAAGATCAATAAACTGGTTTGATATATTGGCAAGAGATCGAGTAGGAGTATTTAAGCAACATGTATTGATATTTGAAAAAAAGATTGAAGTGAATGATTTGTAACAATAGAGGATTTATTAGTTGGAGGGACTTAAAAGTTAAAGAGAGTCGAAAACATTTTATGTTCCAAAATTAACATGATGAGAGATTTCCAATCGTTTAGAGATTAGATCATAGCAATGGTAACTAGCAACTATAACCCTTATATTCAATGCCATATCCAAGGAAATAGTATGAGCAAAAATTAAGGTTCGAGTCTATTACATTCATAGGGCTGAAGATGAATAAAATATGCGCAATCAAAGACATGAAAGAAGTCTAATCAAAGGTGTGCCATAAAATCTCTCATAGTGAGTGAAATTATAAATAAATGAGAAAGAATCTGAATAATGATGTAAACAACAATTAAGGCAACTTCTTTCAAAATATCTTAAAGAATAGAAATAGTAATGAGCATGGCTCGAACAATTTCTAGAATGTTACAGTGATTTCATTCGACTCGATAGCTTTGTTAAGAAATATTTGAACAAGAATACTAAAGTAGGATGCCATATTCCTTGAGAAGGAAAAGAAATTTGAAGTCTATGTATTGCATAGCATTATTTAAATGAAAGACTTTGATGGTTTAATGAAACAATTGTAGAGATGATGCTTGCAAAATTTTTGTAAACATTAAAAACATGTGAACAATAGTGTAATAAATAAAGTCATGTAAACTAACAGATGTCACCAATAAAAATCACAAAATATTTAGAATTTTTAATTATAGATACCCAAATATCAGAGTGAATAAGATTAAATAGTGTAAGAGCAATAAAGACTAATAGTTGAAGATAAGAAGTTGAGACATCAACTAACCAAGAATATCTAAGGTGAGAGGAACACTTAGACAAGCAAAAATAATAGGCTATGAGAGAAAAAAATATAAAGTAAGGAAAGCTCAAACATGCATCTACCTTACATTTTGTCCTAATAATTCATCTCATCTATGGATCCTATTCAACACAATCAGTACGTGAAAAATGTAAGTCAAAACTAAATTACACAATTGTCTAACAGAAAAAAGATTTAAGAAAGCTTTTGAGCTAAGTAGGAATTAAGGGTAAATAATTAAGTCGAAATAGATCCTATATAAATAACTGGCATATATGAACTATCGATAATCAAAATTTTTAAAGAATTGAAGGCTAGAGATTTGATTAAAAAAATAGAAAGATTAGAGATTATATGACTACAATATGTAAAATTAATGTACCAAAAAAAAGTTACCTAGAGTGATAGAAAAAGCAGAAACAAAAGTAGAAGCAGAAGAATGCGTGCCCACTTGAGTGAGAGCTTAGGTGATAAGTCTTAAAGTTAGCCTTTGAGAGGGAATAAGTTACTATAAAATACTTCATAGAAAGCTCATCGCTAGAAGTAATAATAACTGCAGCATCACGATGCTGATTGCTATGACTATTTAGCCTTTATTCTAAAATAAGTAAAAATAAAATAATCTCTATGAGAAAAAGGATTTCTTTTAGAATCATAAGATTCAAGCGGCAATAATTTTCAATTGTGGGACCAACAATATGGCTATAATGACAACAAAATAATTATTAGATAAAAGTAGATTATGTTGATGCGAAAGCAAGTATGATCTAGAAGCAGATATAGGGGAAGAAACAAATAATGAAGTTGCCAAAATAGAATCAGTAGGTTAGAATTTCATTGTTTGCTTGCAAGTATCCTTTAGGACTAGCTCAACAATAACCATATTTAAAGTAGGCAAAGGACTAAAATAGGTAAAGGATTAATATATAAAAAAAATGTTTTGTTAAAGTCAAAATCGTCACTAAATGCAATAAAAAATTGATTAAGATGCATACTATCTCAATAGTAAATAATGAATATTTCTACTATGACTTAGGTAAATTTAATTAATCACAAATGTCAAGTATTTAAAAATAAAAATCATTAATAGTTTGATCTAACTCCTGCTAAGAAGTTGATATTGATGAAGCAATATCCCTAAAAAAATATCATTAACCTAGAAAGTTCCAAAATCATTGATAAAATAATAAAAATATTTATCATCTAATTGATAATTTTGTAATTATTATTGTTTTAGTTTTCAAGATGATTACCATATTTTGCAATAGTTTTGACTGTAATTGAGCCATCTAAAATAGCTTATTATCTACAACATAGCATCAAAGCTTATATTCTTTTAAGAAAATTACGTTGAATCACACAGCTTAAGTCCAATGATTACAATTAGAGCCATCTAATTTAATTAAATTGAAAGATGATTGCTTAAAATATAATAATATAATATAGATGATCAAATAGAATTTATAGAAGCTTTGAAGATAGAAAGGTTGCCAAAATAAAACCAATAGGCTGGAATTTATTGTTTGCTTACAAGTATCCTTTAAGACTAGCTCAGCAATAGCCATATTTAAAGTAATCCGAGGACTAAAGTAAACAAAGGACTAATATATATATATATATATATATATATATATATATATATATATATATATATATATATATATATATATATATATATTTATATTTATAAAATTAAAATCATCACTAAGTACAATAAAAAATTAATTAAAATGCATACTATTATGAACTTCTACTATGACTTAAACATATTAATTAATTATAAATATTAAATATTTAAAAATAAAAATTATTAATAGTTTGATACTTAAAAGTCAATATTGCTGAAACATGATTCGTAAAAAAAAAAGACATCAAACTAAAAAGCTTTAACCGCATCAAATCACTCAAAAAAATCATTGATAAAGATAATAAAATATTTACAATCTAATTGATAATTTTATAATTATTATTGTTTTAATTTTCAAGATAAATACCATATTTTGCAATAGTTTTAATTGTAATTGAGCAATCTAAAATAGTTTATTATCTACAACAAAACATTGAAGTTTATATTTTTTAAGAAAATTACTTTGAATCACAAATAAAGCCATCTAATCTAACTAAATTAAGAGATGTCCGCCTAAAATATGATAATATAATATACATGATCAAATAAATTTATAAAAGCTTTAAAGATAATAGTTAAGCTTGATAAAATATTTTAAAAAAATTTAAGCCATGAAAGTGACTTTGATACTATGAAAAAAGTATTGAGAAAGAGAAAAAAAATGTAATAAAGATGTGTTATTTTACAAAACAGAGCATTCAACTATAGTTGACTAGATTTTAAGAATCTTGAAGAATGTTAAAAATCAAAGCATACATAATATTTTAAAAGCATTCCTAGAAATCATATCAGGCATCCAAAGAACTTTCTCGTACAATCTTCAGAAAATATCTAAAGAATATCATATCTCGAGAATATTCTGAATATTTATTGTTTTTATTATTATTATAGGCATGCTTTAGGTTTGCTTGGTGCCGCAAACGGCTACATCATACTACAGTGACCCAACGCATCCGCAGCAAGGATCTTTTTCTTTACAGTATTTCGAAATGACGCTTTTGGGTCATCAATCGTTCAAAATTGATAGAGAGCCAACGTTTTAGCTGACATGAACAACCATCAGAAACTGATCACTCTAGAAGTGACAGCCAAACTCATGCCGTGATCGATTGATGTGATGTTCGAAATAAATTATAAAAAAAAGAGGATGGGATTGGGGACGGAGGTCAGGAAAGTTCAGGCCGACAGAAAGCAGAGGAAGAAGAAGGGTAAAAATTAATCTCATGTAGAACGGGAGAAAACGAGAGACCATAGCAAAAGTGGAAACTTTGAAGGATGATCAAGCCCATCGAAAGCACAAGGAATCCAGACGCCGGCCGGAAAGATTATCAGCGGCGGAATCCGTGCGTGGAAAGAGATGGGAAATAGGGAAAGGTAATTTTCAATGAGAGAGGGGGAAAAAAATATTGAAAGGCAAAACAAACAAACAAACAAACAAACAAAAAGGAAACACTAATCAGATCGAATAAAAGATCACAGATCAAAGACTACAAACACTAGAAAAGGGGGAAAGAAGAAGGAAAAAAAAAAAAAAAAGGCAAAACAGAACGAGAAGAGAGCTGAAGAACTCTGGCTTGCGGAGGAGAATATCCCCTGGCTCTCTGAGCAGTGAGAGCAGGACATCCCCTGCCTCTTTCCTTTCTCTGACGATTTCCCGCAGGTCAAGAGATGCCTGCCTTCGTTCTGCAAACACTTCAGGCGAACGACTGAGACCCATTTATTGCACTAATAGCATAGGGCGGCTAAGTGCCGACACGAGCATGCATACCGCCGGACAACGATAGCGGAGGTGGCAAAATTAGGATCGAGGACCGACGCTAACCCTCTAAGGCTTCGGAGACGAACCCAAGTACCCCATCTGCTCCACCAAGTCCTTCACCTCGTCGACCCAGTAGTCGATTTGCTCCGCCTCCAGTTCCTCCGCCTCGACTTCGATCTCCGACCGGTCTTCTTGCGCTGCCTCATTTCCTATCAGCAAGCCCTCGTTGATCAGCAGGTCCTCCCATATCAGATCGGTGGTCGCGACCGAGCTCTGATCCGGAGCCCCGAAGCCGAAGAGCAGCTCATTCCTGTGGTCTATGCTTGAGCCGCCCACGTCGCCGTCCACGGTAGACAGCAGAGTCTCCATCTCCGATCGGATGGCCGCTTCATCTTCGCTTGCTTGCAAATTCTCCGAGCCGGGATTTGTCGGCAGTCTCCGCTTCCTGCCGGCACCTGCCAGTTGTACTTTTGTCTGCTGGCTTCGAAGCAGAAGCTGCTGGATGAACATGGGGTTCTTGAGAGCTCGAGCCAGGAATGCCATGGTCTGCTGCTGCTTCCGCTCCGTGCCCTGCATCCGCCGTTCCATTTCGAGGAGCTGCGCTCGGGAGCTCTGCTGCTGCTGCCTGAGCCTCACAATCTCCAGCATCAGAACGCTGCGGTCTCGTCTCAGTCGATCCGCTTCGTTATCGACCCCGAATTTTCCCAGTTCGACGAAGGCGCCCGCACCTTGCTGCTGCTGCTGCTGATGGGAGCTCTGGCCGACGTTCCGCCTCCTCCTGATGTTCTTTAGGAGGTGCCTCTGCCCTCCCAGGAAGTCTTCGTTCGCGAATTCCCATCGGTCCGGATCGACCTTTCGAAAGCCCTGCATCCATCATTGCCGCCACCGTCAGCGATCAAGCAGCTATTAAAGTTTGCTTCCAACCGCATCAAGCCCAGTGATCATCCCACTTCTTTCTTTCTTTTTTTTTTTTTTTATTTTTTAATTGTTCGTAAAGCATCATGGTTGCTCTAGATGCTTCCAGTAGTGTCTCGATCGTTTTGTCAGTTTCCTACCGCTTTAAAATATTATAATCATAATGCTTTAAAAACTTCATATTCTTTCAACAAGTTTCGCCTGAAATCAAGCTAAAACTTTAATCTGAATATACAATGAAAAATAAACATTAAAATTTCATACCTCAGAATATATATATATTTATTTATTCAAAGTAATGAAACAGTCGACAGGTTAGCCATGGAAGAGGAGAAGGGTACATACATAGGTGTTGAGCTGGCGAATGAAGCTGGAGAAGTTATTGTGCTTGAAGTACCGGGGGAGCAGAACGGTGGCGAACATCTGCGAGTCCCAAACAATGAAGCTATTGCGAGTTCGGCTCCACGACACCACCGTGTCGGTCTCAGGGTCCTCCACCATATCGAACGTCTTCGTCAGGAACGGTGGCAGGCTGATGTCGTGAAGTCCAGGCATCGGCTGAGGGGCCACCATCTCCTCTTCATCCTTCACCACCCCAATGCGCTCCATCGCAGCTGCTACTCGGAAATTGAGAGGACTGGATCACAGCTAGCAGAGTTGATAAACAGGGTAACTCCAGGATCAAAGCGTGCTTTGCTATGGATAATTAATTAGTTCCTCAACCGAGGGAGTGGAGCTGGGAGCGGCGACGCCGGATACGGGCAGCGAGCTGTAGTCGGCGAAGGGGGAGACGCCTATTTATGGAGGAAGTACGGAAGGTTCTGGAACGGGAAAGCGGAGGGGCGGTGCTTCGGTGGGCATTTTGGGCATAGAACTCTTGGCAAGCCTCTCGTCCGCTACACGGGGCCCACGTCTTAGCGAGAGGCGCCGTTGGAGCTCGGTCCTACAAGTTTTTTTTTTTTTTTTTTAATCCACACCGCATTATCCGATATGGAAGTATGATATCTAGAAAGTTCTACAAATGTCTTTAAAAGCGGCTCGAATCATTGGAATAAAATAATAGGATTTGTATGTAAAAATATTGTATTGGCGAGATGGAGGATGATGTAACACACGTGGTTCCCACGTGTCTCGATCGACGTGGCTTTGTAGCAGCAAATTTTTAATTATCCGTACCTTCGCTTGGGCCTCTATCCTCTGGAAACTTCTAGTCGCCCACCGTTGTAGAACCTCTTAGAACGTTCTGGAAGCATTATAACCTCCGATGGTATTATAATGGAGGCAAGGGGCCCTCGCATCCATACCAATAGGATCTATCGATCGGATTTATCTGATCAAAGATCGAACGTTAAAGAGGTATTTAAATTTGAATTTCTCGTTCCTTGGACGGCGATCTATCTAGTTGTTTGGTGTCTAAATACTCGGATGTCACCATTTTGGGTCAAAGTCGACGACCTTGTAAGACTTATAACATCATGTGCTTCGGTTGAGCTAGCACGTTGAATTTAAACTACTCCGTCAACAAAGTGGTCAGCCACTGACATTCCACTCATTCTGGAGTAATTGAAGACCCCGAGAGGGGCATGATGTATGACAATGAAATGGTGGAGGGTCTAACGTTTAAGCTATGCTCTCTCTGCTCTTTTAATCATTCCTTTTTTTTTTTTCTTTCTTTCTTTTCAATCTCTTTCTACATGCATATTTTATAATAAAAAATTTAGCTTATCTTTAACTTTTATTAGAGAGAAGTGTCACATGTTCCATTCTTCCCCCACTATTTCTCCGATTATTTTTTATGCATGCATTGATTATTTCACTGCATCTTTGTAGTTTAATCGCAGATCACATATCCCTCTTTAAAATTTGTCCTCTATAAATAATATTAAATTGAACATGTTTTGATTGAAGAGAAGAAACATCCAATAAAATTCTCACAAACAATAAAAAAAGCTATCTCTTAATTTTAATGAAGTTCATTCTTCCCCTCAAACTAAATTATTATATAATCAGTAATCATTTATGTCAAATGAAAAATGGTTTATCAGTAAACCAAAGGCCTCTAACGATTAAAAAATTTGAATTTATGGCGCCCAGACTCATTTGAAAGCTAGCCCAAAAGTATCAAGGCTAGATCTTCTTGATCAGCCCATAAAAGTTAAAGATCTAAAAAGAGGAAGAAAGAGGAGCCTATTTCGGTTTGGGCCTTATCTACTTGACTAGCCTAGAACTTAAAATTAAGCCAAGACTTGTTCTCAATTAAAATAGTGCAAAGACTATTTTGATCATAGTTGAGCTTTGACTCTTAGGTTGGGACTCCGAGTCCTAATCGGAGTTGAGAAGAAGATTTGAAGTCCTCTACAAATAGAGATCCTTCTTTTAATTTTTCTTGAATCAAAATTACAATTGCTCGTTCCTCCTTTAGTTTATTTCACACAGAAATCAAAAATTCAAGTAAACTAGATTTTCATATGTATATACAAAAAATATACTAAAAATTATAGAAGACATCTATAAAATCAAATCTACCATAAAAAATAGTTTTATCCTAACGTAACTCACAAGAACCTAGCAAGCAATAATATGAGATATCAATATAAGAATCAACTTATCTCTATAAACAATGGATTTGAAAGGTTGAAGGAATCTAGTGAGCAAAGAAAAAGAAGACCATAAAAGAAAAGAATGATAGAAGAATAGATTGATTTAATTTGGTTAGAATATGTTTGCAACCTAAAGTGCATGGTCTAGATTCTAAGTCTGCAAATGAATCAAAAAATATTGAAATACTTATTGCTGATGCCTGATCACTTTGACCTGACGTCCTTGAGCATCAGTGAATAAGCCGTGAGTTTGATGAAGATGCTTTACCTCGACTTTGAGATCTGTAAGAAGTCCCGGGGATCGAATATTTCAGCGGAAACCCTCCGACGCTCAAGTTAGTGATCTTGAAGAAGCTCGAGCTAAGGAGAGTTAGGAAGAAGATGAGAAAACTCTCTAAGTGCTTGAGTGTTCATACCTTAATCAAGGGTTTCTCTTATCCATTTTATTGATACTCTGGGTCTGTGAAACTTTCTTCAGGACCTTGGAATCTTGTGATGAGTGATGACTTTTATGAATGGAATGTCAAATTAGAAAAATTCATCCCATCTGAACAGGATGATTGGTACTTTGTGGCAGATGATGACTTCTTAGACTCGTTTGATCGGAGTCATTAAAGCTTCATGATGGACGATGCCTTTTTAGGCCATCTGATCTGGGTCAGTAAAGCTTTATGATGGATGATGACTTTTTAGGCCTGTACTAGAACTAGTGGAGCTTGTCTTATTAGACACCCATGAGCCAAAGATGGTTGGTGGGCCCGACCTAGTCAAAAATGAAGGCTTGTATGGAAAGCTAAAGCTAAGCCCAGAGATGAGACCATTAGAGAATAGGGGCCGCTTAGGAGTCAGAGCCATCTGAGAGCCGGGGTCGCCTATGAGCTGAGGCCGCCTGAGAGCCAGAGCCGCCTAAAAGCTGGGGCCACCTAGGAGCTGCAGCCGCCTGAGAACTGGGACCACCTAGGAGCCACACCACCGGCATCCTATTGGCTTTCGTCGTCAGGTAATTTTGGCTATTAACTTACATGTGGCTTTTATTGGCCACATCATATGCCCTCCGCTCCTAAGTTTTGGCGCTCACGTGCGTAGCACATGCCAAGAGAGAGGAGTGCATAATCTTTTGCTTTTGTTGATCCTTATGCGTAATAAATTAGCAAAGACGAGCACATGCATCTGAGAAGGTAAAGTCTCCTCGAAGTCTTCTCGTCATTTAAGGAACGGTACTAGAAGCGATATGGTCTGCGGAAAGATTGAGAAAATACCCCTCGATCGACGAAAAAGGTGAGGCATCATTATTGAGTTGTTCTCATCCATGTCCCATCATTGGGCGTGGATTGCACCTCTCAAGCATCATCGAGGCATTGTATCTCAAATAGCGAAGAGTTCTTGGACAGCTGGATGTTGCCTCCACTTACGAATTTTCATGTGGCATTGTAGTGGGCGAAACATTTCAAAAACTATGTATAAAAATCATTCCGCCTATCCTTTCGAGCTTCTCAGTCCTCTACTACCTTCTTTGTGCTCTCTTTGCTTTCTGAGTTCCAAGTTCTCGCTTATGTCCCTTTGATCTTCATGCCAGTCCTCTTTACTTTCTTTGTTCTTTTCTTTTCCTGGATTCTAACTCCCGTAGAAAAGGTAAGAGTCCCATGGTCGAACCCTTTAAGGATGAAATCCTTCGAGCATGGCGCCGGGCTCATGGTGGCATTTCCATCTGCATCGTCCAACGATCGTAGCCCAAACACCATCTAGGGTTTGACCTTCACCACCTAGAGTTTCTTCTCCACCACCAAGTCATCCAACATCTCCTCCGACTACCCTTTCTGAGTCTACCGGTCCAGAGGGGATAGCCTCCACCATGTATGCTCAAGATGTAAAGAACCTTAGGGCACAATATGAAATACCCAATAGTATCTATACTTCTACCCTCCGTTCTAGTGACAAGGTAACCTCCAGCCAGTCTGATGGGATTGCCTTATATGAAGAATTTTTTAGGAGTGAGCTTCATCTTCCTTTCCATCCTTTCTTTCTCAACCTCCTAGATAGGAATGACTTTGTTCCAGTGTAGTTAACTTCGAACTCCATTCAGATTATTTGTACCTTTATTGTGCTCTATCATTTTCATGGCATTTTCGCTCGAGTTTCTTTGTTCTGGGCCTTGTACAAACTTTGCAATCCCAATAAAGCCGGATGGTGAAGCTTCGCTTCCAGACCCAAAAGAATCCTCAAGCTTGACCTGCCCTCCAAAATCAAGGGATGAAAATTTCAATTTTTCTATGTCCGCATAGACGGAGTGAAGATGGGTTGGGGCATTCCTGATACCAGCCCTAATAAGAACTCAACTATAAATAAGAAGGATTGAGAAATTTTTGATTTGCCGATATCATTCGATCTTCCTCCCTGTCAAGAACTGCTATTAGAGGACAACCTCCGTGAGACCAGTGTAGCACCGGCATCGCCAACATTGGCACCCGGAGAGCGCCATGTCTTTAGCCTTCGCTTTTTTTTTTGACTCTGACTATTGCTTCTTTGTGCAGCAATGAAGTTTTCTCTCGACTTCTTAATGGCGGGCCTCCGAAAGAGAAGAAAGGCTGCCAATGACACGGCAAGGGTAGCGCTTAAAAAGCCTCGTTGGAAAGAACATGGTAGATCATCCCGACCCCCCATGGCTCCTTTCAAGGCTCCCTCCACAGCTCCCGAGACTGCACCGATGGGAGAGCCGAGAAGGGAAAAATCCCCAACCGAGGTACCAGCAGCAGGGCCTTCCCCTATTGAAGTTGAGGCGGGCCATTGAGGGAGGAGCCCATGGCCACCGTCGAGCCCAGAGGTAAAGTTGCACCAGAGGTGAGGGTTGGGATGCCTTCGGTTGTGGAGGTTAAGGATGATGCCTCACCAGCTACCCCGTCGATTCCTGATCGACACCAAAAGGAAGACTCCCCACCAGTGCTTCAAAGGGCCAGCCATCTAGGATGTCTATGATACACCGTGGTCGTTGGCGAAGCGTATCCTGAGCTGCTCCACCCTCCTAAACTTTTAGGTCGAGGTCCGCCATAAGCTAATCATCGATGCCCTAGATACCCTCTTCACTGCTATCCTCCAGGTAAGCTTGTCGACTTCACATCCTTTTACATTGGATTTGATTTGAGCCCCGACTGATTGATTCATGCAGATGTCCAACGGCCTTTTCATCCTCCGTGATGCCTGCATTGGAGCCGCCAATAATTATAGATATGCTCGATAGGAGTTAATCGCTGCCAAGACTAGATCGATGGCCTGGCCAAGGAGTTGGCCGAGGTTCGGGTCCAAGAGAAGAAGGTGGTTAGCGAACTCCGAGCCGCTCAAAAGGAGAGCCACTTTTCAAAGGCCCAGATCGAGGACGCGAGAGGAAGGCCAGAGTTGCTGAGGCCAAATTAGTGGACGCCATGATGAGGCTTAGGCCGACTAAGGAGAGGTTGGAAGACACTTTCCTCAAGTTGGACCATGCCAAAGAGAGGGCTGATAAGGACGAGTTCGAAGCCCTGAGATGCTATGGAGAAGCAGGCTTTTGTGAAGGCGGATGCTCGGACCTCTTGTGAGAAGAAGATCATTGCCGAGGCCCAAGCCGAGAAGCTATGGAGAAGTTGGCCATCGTCGAAACCCATGCTGTGGAGAAGGTAGCCGCCACCGAGGCCCAGGCTTGGGAGGCTATGGAGCACTACAAAGGCTCCACGGATTTTGCTGCAGAGTTTAGTGAGGCGGCCATCGACGCCTTCTCCTATGGCTTCGAGAAGTGTAAGGAGAAGATCTTCTGGTCTTCAAAATAAGCAGCCTTGAACACATCCAGCCTGAGGATGAAGAGGAGGATCCGAAGGGTGGCAATGCTGAAGATGAACAGGAACCCACCGAACCTTAGAGTTTATTTTTCTTCCTTTGTTTATTATTTTTGTAATCCGACCAGTGTCGATCTTTTTGTATGATACTAACATGAGATTAGTGAAAGAAATATTTTGTTTAAGTATGAGAACTTAGCTTTTCGTAGTACTTTAGTCTCTTGGTGATCATGTCTTGGCATTAGCTTTTAAACTTGGCTAAGTACGCCTTTGATCTCTTTGGCATACTTTGGGAGTCAACAACTTGATGTTCAGACTTCATAGGGACACTTAGGTTTGCCTTCATCTCTTGAGTATTTTTCTGAAGTACTCCTGGGCGCTAATGCCGATTGTAGGTCCTTCAAAGGCCTTTTGGAACTGCCACGGGGGTTTCTCAGTCGACTCGGGAGTTAACTCGGGGCTGCCAAGATTATAGGTCTTGAACCGCCTTGAGGGTTTCTCGGTTGGCCCGGGGTGTCATTATGATCATGGGCCGCCGAGAGCCGAACTAGATTTCTTGGTCGGCCTGAGAGTTGACTGGATAGGTCTTGAACCATCTCGGGGGTTTCTTGGCCAGCTCGGGGGTGTCTTTATGATCGCAGGGCCATCGAGAGCCTTTTGGAGAGTGACTCGGGGCCACAGGGATCTGAACCACCTCGGACGATCGCCGGGAGTGTCTTATATTGTGGGGTCGAGACCTTTTGGATCTACCTCAAGGTTTCTCGATCGGCCCGAGAGTTGACTCGGGGCTTAGAACCATAAGACTTCTTGAGGATTTCTCGATCGGCCTGGGGGGTGTCCTTATGATCGCGGGGCCATCAAGAGACTTTTGGAACTACCTTGGGGTCTCGGTTGACCTGGGAGTTGACTTGGGGTAGCCGGGACTATAGGTCTTGAACCACCAGGGTTTCTCGGTCGCCCGGGGGTGTCCTTATGAGAGCCTTTTGAAACTACCTCGAGGGTTTTTTGGCTGGCCCGGGAGTTGACTCGGGATCGCTGGAATCATAAGTCTTGAATTGCCTCGGGAGTTTCTCGGCTAGCCCGGGGGTGTTCTTATGATCACGGGGCCGTCGAGAGCCTTTTGGAATTACCTCAGAGGTTTCTCGATCGGCCCGAGAGTTGACTCAGGGCCGCTGAGACCATAGGTCTTGAACCATCTTGGGCATTTTTCGGCCGGCCCGGGAGTGTCCTTATGATCACGGGGCCACCGAGAGCCTTTTGGAACTAACTTGAGGGTTTCTCAATCGAGCCAGGAGTTGACTCGGAGCCATCGGGATCATAGGTCTTGAACCGTCTCAGGGGTTTCTCGGCCTACCCGGGGGTGTCCTTATGATCGCGGAGCCATCGAAAGCCCTTAGGAACTACCTCGAGGGTTTCTCGATCGGCTCGAGAGTTGACTCGGGGCCATCGGGACCATAGGTCTTGAACTACCTCTGAGGTTTCTAGGCCGGCCCAAGGGCATTCTTATGATCGCAGGGCCGCCGAGAGCCTTTTGGAATTATCTCGGGGGTTTCTCAACCAGCCTAGATGTTGACTCAGGGCCGCTGGGACCATAGGTCTTGAATCGCCTTGGGGTTTCTCAGTTGGTCCCGCCTGAGAGCCTTTTGGAACTATGGAATTATCTAAGCCAAATAGAAAGATAAAATTTAAGACTCTTTATATATTCATCGACCGAATACACTCACTATTGATAATACCGGCGAAGGTTATTCGCATTCCAAGTGCATGGTATTGGCCACCTATCGAGCTCCTCAATTTGATACTCTTCTTGGTGAAGTGCTTCGGTGACCCAATAGGGCCCCTCCCAATTTGGAGATAGCTTGTCCCCTTCGGTTAGCTTAGATACCTCGGCCCTTCTGAGGATTAGATCTCCAGGGCAGAATGTCTTGAGATGGACCCGGATGTTGTAATATTTTGCTGCTCGTTAGCGGAAGACATCCATCTTGAGCCTTGCTTGGTCCCGCACCTCATCGATGAAGTCAAGGCTGGCCTTTAGTTGTAAGAATTATTTTCTTCATTATATGACTCCACCCAGGGGCTTAGAAGACCAATCTCCATCGGGATGACCGCTTCAGATCCGAAGACGATATTGAAAGGAATTTCCCCTGTGGGGATCCTTGGAGTCGTATGATACACACATAGCACACTTAGGAGTTCCGCCATCCATTTGCCTTTGAACTCATCCAGTCGGGTTCTGAATCCCCAAAGGATGGTCCAATTCATGACTTCTGCTTCTTCATTGGTTTGTGGATGTTCGACAGAAGCGAATCGGTAGCAGATACCCAGCTCAGTGCAAAAGGTCTTGAATATAGCATTATTAAACTATCGACCGTTGTCGGTGATGATAGTGTAAGGTAGCCCAAAATGGCAAATGATAGACTTCCAAAAAAATATCCTCACCTTGCTCTCGGTGATTTTAGCTAACGTCTCAACTTCAACCCATTTGGTGAAGTAATCGATGGCGATAAGTAAGAACCTCCGTTGATCTGAAGCTGGGGGGAATGGTCCAAGGATATCCATTTTTCATTGAGCGAAGGGCCACAGAGTAGAGAGCGGGCTCAGCTGAGAGGCTGGCTGTCATTGGACATTAGAATATCGCTGGCAACTATTGCACTTCTGGACTAGCTCAACAGCATCCTTTCGCATAGTGAGCCAATAATATCCCTAGTGAAGAGCCTTGTGCGTCAGTGATCTACCCTCCAGGTGGTTTTCACATATGCCCTCATAAATCTTCCTGAGGATATAATTAGCATCTACAGGACCAACACATTTGAGAAGGGGATAAGAGAAGGACTTCAGGTATAACTGCCCATTCAGCAATACAAACTTGGAAGCCCTCCACTTGAGTAGCCTGGCTTCTATGGGATCAGCGGGGAGAGTACCGTCAGAGATGTAGTGGATGTAGGCATCCATCCATGTTGACTCTTGCATAACTGGTAGAACTTCTTCCGCTGTATCAATACTTGGAGTCTTCAGATGCTTAACATATGTTCTTTCTAAGGTATTATACGCCGAAGTGGCTAGCCACGATAAGGTATCGGCTCTGATGTTTTTACCCTTGGGAATATAACTGATAGTGAAATAAGCCAATGAAGAGGTCAGCGACTTGACCTTATTTAGATATCAAGACATAGTGGGATCTCGAGCTTCATACTCTCCAGTAATTTGTTTGGATAAGAGCTGGGAGTCGATGAAGGCCCTGAGGTGTTTTACTCTGAACTCCTGCGTGAGCTTAATTCCAGCCAATAAAGCCTTATACTTGGCTTGGTTATTTGTAGCTTTAAAGAGAAATCAGAGAGTGTACTCAAACACTACACCCTCCGGATTTGCAAGAATAAGATCAGCTCTACTTTCTTGAGAATTAGAGGTGCCATCAATATGGAGGATCCAGATCTCCGCCACATCCTCACTAGAATCCGAACATGTCATTGGGAAATCTTTAGGATGCTTTTTCGTCCAAGTGCATTCCACCAGAAAGTTCGCCAACACCTGAGACTTCAAGGCAGATTAGGATTGAAATAAAAGATTGAATTCTCCCAATTTGATTGCCCATCTAGTCAGTCGACTAAAGGTGTTAAGACGAGCCAAGATAGCTCTAAGAGGCTAGTCCATGAGTATCATGATCGAATGGACTTGGAAGTATGGCCTAAGAAGCTGAACGGAGATGATTAGAGCAAAAATAATTTTTTTAATCTAGAGTACCTGACCTCCACATCATGGAGCACTTTACTAGTATAGTAGATGGGTTTCTGTGCTCCGTTGGGGTCGAGGCATACCAGCACAGAGCTAACTACCTTCGAAGAAGTAGCAAGATAAAGGAAGAGCCTTTCCCCTTCTTTTGGCTTTGACAGTAATGGTGGTATGGATAGAAACTCCTTCAACTCTTCAAAGGCTTTCTGGCAGTTCTTCGTCCACTCGAAGCCATTCGCCTTGCGTAGAGCTTTGAAGAATGGTAGGCATCTTTCAGCTGATCTCGACAGGAACTTGCTTAGAGCAGCTACTCTTTTCGGTGAGCCGCTGCACCTTTTTATTGACTGGCTACCTCATATCGAGAATGGCTTGTATTTTCTCTGGATTTGCCTCAATCCTTCGTTGGGTCACCAAAAAGCCTAGGAATTTTTTGGCAGTAACTCCAAATGTACACTTGCAAGGGTTGAGCTTCATTTGATGGCGCCGAAGATTGTTGAATGTTTCTTCTAAATCAGCCACATGGTTAGCGATGTAGGTGCTTTTGGTTAGCATATCATTCACATACACCTCCATGTTGCACCCAATCAGATCTTTAAAGACCTTATTCATCAATCTCTGGTAAGTGACCCCTGCATTTTTCAACCCAAAGGACATTATCACCTTGTAGCAATAGATGTCCTTCTCGGTGATGAAAGAGGTATTTTTTTCATCCATCGGATCTATCTTTATTTGATTGTATCCAAAGAAGGCATCCATAAAGCTGAGGAGCTCATGGCCAGATGTGGAGTCCAATAAATAATCAATCCGCGGTAGCGGAAAGCTATCCTTAGGACATGCTTTATTAAGATTAGTAAAGTCGATGCAGATTCTCCAACTTCTGCTTGCCTTTCGAACCATCATCACATTAGCTAGCCAATATGGGTATTATGCTTTCCAAATGTGGCCAGCAGTGAGCAGCTTATTGACCTCATCATCAATGGCCTTCTGTCACTCAGGGACGAAACTTCTTTTCTTTTGGCAGATAGGCTGGTACTTTGGATCAATATTAAGTTTATGAGTAATTATGTTCGAAAGAATACCGGGCATGTCCGATGCCCACTAGGCGAAGATATCTGTGTTCGCCTGCAAGAAGGTAAGGACTTGATTCTTCATCTCTAAGGGAAGAAACTTGCTAATATGCACAGTCTTCATGGGATCATCCCTCAGCGGATAGGTTAGCAAGTGCTCGGCGGACTCTCCCCTTCTTTCAGATTCCCTGGGATCGAGCAGCACTAAGGTCGGTGGGATCACCATCTCCTAAGGGCTGGGAGCCATATGATAGCATAATTGCATAAGATTTTGCTTCCCATGCATCTTGTTGATTCCTCTACTGGTAGGGAATCTCACGAGCAGGCGCTTAGTGGATATCACTACGTCCAAGATGTTTAAGTCAGGCCGATCGAGTATGGCGTTGTAACCCAGAGGCACTCAAGCCATTAGAAACCTTATTAGGACTGTACTTTAACAAAGTGGCGATCCTACCATGATCGCCAAGGTGATTTCACCTTATACCCTCATTGAATCTCCTACGAAACCGACCAGAGGCGTTGTCACCAGTTGGAGAGAGCTGGAAGATAAATTCATCCAAACAAAAGCATCATAAGTGAGGATGCCAGCGAAGATTCCACTATCTACTAAAATTCTTTTTAGAGAATGCTTAGCGATCGTCATAGAGATGACAATGCTATCATCATTCAAATTATTTCCCTCGTTAATTTCCTTTCAGAAAAGGGGATTATATTTTCTATTCCCTTCCACTCCCTCGGTCTTTTAGAAGATGAAGCCTTTCCCTAGAAAAACATGCCTACCGTCCTCTCCGTTGGGGTGTTATCGACGTTGGCCTGGACAAGTGGAGGCCCCATTAGAGTTGGAACGGCCGAAGGTCCTTCCTTCTGGATAAACTTTCCGAGGTGGCCCCTTTGGATAAGTTCCTCGATGGTGCGCTTTAGGTTGCGGTAGTCTTTAGTATCATGGCCGTAGTCTCTATGAAAACAACAATAACAACTCCGGTCATGAGCGGCATCCTTTCTCAGTGGGGGAGGGCACCAGAAGTAAGGCTCGCTTTCGATTTTTATGAGAATGTGAGATCTGAAGGCAAGGAGAGGTGTGAAGCTATCTTCTTTGGGGGTGAAGCTTCTACGCTGATTATCTGGTAGGCGCGGAGGCTCAGGCTTCTTGGGAGAAGTTTCGCTTGGCTCCATGCGGATCGGTCTCTTGCTAGACCCTCTTTCAGTGTTCTTCCGAGTGAAATCAGCTTTGTCGGCATGAATGTATTTCTGTGCATGACTCAAAAGCTCAACATAGGAACCGGAAGGTCTTTTGTCCAATGAATAGGTGAAGCGGGAGGAACGAAGCCCTCGCTTCAGGGCTAGAGTAGCCACAGCATCATCGAGATGGTAGACCTTGAGGGCCACCGTCTTGAATCGGGCCATAAAATCCTTCAAAAGTTCTCCTTCCTTATGTTGATTGGAGAATAGGCTATTCGCTATCCGAGGGATCTTATGACAGGCATCAAAATGCTCCAAGAAAGTTTTCTTTAACTATCGGAAGGAGTCGATGTTGCGTGGGAGTAGGCAAGAATACCAGGCACGCGCAGCCTTCCAAAGGATAGCGGGGAAAGCAATATATAGGAGGGCGTTAGTTACTTCCTAAACTTGCATGAGAGCTTTATAATTCTCTAGGTGGTCAAGTGGATCTCTAGTGTCATTATAGGGATCCAGCTAGGGAAGATGAAACCTGTGAGAGACAGGCTCCTCCATAATACAACGAGTGAGGGGTGGACGAGTGTCATAATCCACCCGTGGTTGGTTATTGAGCCTCTAGTTGAGCTCTTCCAACCGCTGGTTTTGCTCCTTCAAGCGTCTCTCCATCTGGTAGTTGAGGTCCTCACTCATTGATTTAGAAGACGAGTAGGGGGAGCGGTAGCACTGATGGCGACATGTCCTTCTGGACTCCTTCCCCCGTCGCTGTCTGAAGGAGGGGTTGCTCGAGCGGCAAGCAGGAGACCACGACCTTTTGGAGGCTTCACGGTGGTGGTGCTTGAACGGAGAATGACGGTGATGATGCTTCTCCGAAGAAGGTCTTCTATAGGTAGACTGTTGACTGATTGTGGTGGCTATCGCAAGCAGTATGGGAGGTCCAAGTTGCTGTTGAACAACCGCCGGTTGTTGCCCTTGCAACTCACGGACTACCCCAACAAGAGCTTGGACTTGCTGAGTGAGAGTGGCCAATTGTTCTTGTGGAGTGGCCAAAATCGATGGCGAGGAAAGAGCAGGGAGATTAGCTTCTGATTGCTCAGCATGCTCCTCAGTATAACTAGCAAAAGCCTCCTGAGTATGTGTCACCACCATTGTTGAGGACGAGCTTGTAGCTCAGAGTTACAGAGCTATCCTTATCTACCCCCTACCTGGTACATCAATCTGATGATGCATGATCACCTTGAGCTGACATCCTTGAGCATCAGTGGATGTGCCGTGAGTTTGATAAAGATGCTTCATCTCGATTCCGAGATCTGTAAGAAGTCCCAAGGATCGGATATTTCGGTGGAAACCTTCCGATGCTCAAGTTAGTGATCAGAATCACAGCCATGAGCTCGAAGAAGCTCGAGCTAAGGAGAGTTAGGAAGAAGATGAGAAAACTCTCTAAGTGCTTGAGTATTCATACCTTGGTCAAGGGTCCCTCTTACCCATTTTATTGAAACTCGGGGTCTGCGAAACTTGCTTCGGAAGCTTGGGATCTTGTGATGAGTGATGACTTTTATGAATGGAATGTTAGAATTAGTAGGATTCATCCCATTTGAACTGGGTGATTGGTACTTTGTGGCAGATGATGACTTCTTGGACTCATTTGATCAGAGTTATTAAAGCTTCATGATGGACGATGACTTTTTAGGCCCATTTGATCTGAGTCATTAAAGCTTTATGATGGACGATGACTTTTTAGGTCTGTGCCAGAACTAGTGGAGCTTGTCTTATTAGATACTCATGAGCCAAAGAGGTTGGTGGGCCCGGCCTAGTCAGAAACGAAGGCTTGCCTGGGAAGCTGAAGCTGAGCCTGAAGATGAGAGGAGATAAGACCATCTGAGAATGCTCAGGAGTTGGAGCTGTTTGAGAGCTAGGGCCGTCCAGGAGCCGAGGCCGCCTAGGAGTTGACGCAGCCTGAGAGCCGAGGCCGCGTGAGAGCTGGGGCCACCGGCATCCTATCGGCTCCCGCTGTCAGGTAATTTTGACCGTTAACTTGGCCTTTGTTAGCCACATCACTTATGATAAGACTTAAAATGTTTCAAAACTTATTTATAATTTCAATCCAATTCCTCTCTCCAAACGGCTAAAATGTCACTTACATACATATGACGATTCTTGAAACAGAGTAATATAAAAGACTGTAATTGTTTAAAATATCAAATGTCAGGGATTCTTTTTTTGCCTACCATGCATTTATCTGCCAATATTGCATAAATCTGAAACATAATAGGAAAAAACTAAGGATCCAGCGACCCGTCATAACATAATCTAATTCGATTCTATGATGACATAATTAACAGGATAATTCTAGGAATAAAGCGTTTGCTATGGAGTGGATACTTCCGAGGGGGTGGGGCGGGAATCGTGCGGTTTGCCAAGGTGCGGAAGGTTCTGGAATGGGGAAGGAAGGGAGAGAAGAGCGGTGCTTCGGTGGATATCTGGGAGCCAGGAACAAGGATTCCTAGAGCTGAGGTCCGAGGACGAAGGGATACGCCGGTCCGCTTGTCAGTCAGGCGGGGGCCCGTTCGAGTTCGGTCCTACGAGTATTTTATCCATCCCACATATTCCGAGAGTATGATTTCTGGAAAGTTCTACAAGTTTTTTTTTAAGCTGCCTATTATTCTTGAAGCATCAGAATAAAATATTAATATTCGTGTATAAAAATATTATATTGCCCGGAGGATGATGAAATTCACATGCCGCTCATGTACATAGATTTGTTAAAAGAAATTTATTTTTGGTTGTCCGTATCTCAACCTTTATCCTTAGAAACTTCTGGTCGCCCACCATTCTCGAACCATTAGTCGCTCTCGAAGCGTTACGTCTCCCATTCCGTCAGGGAAAGGGCAAAAAAAATAAAGCCTTCTATGCATCCACAAGGCCTCTGGGTTAAGGATCGGATGCCACAAAACTTTTGAGTTAGAATCAATCTCTCTTATTTTGGCATCCTAATGTCCAGGGCCTTGCAAAACTGTCTTATTCTACTTGTCAAACGCTAGCAGTTTGAGCATATGGAGACTGGGATGTTAGAATTCTAGTATCTGAATTCTTAAGCATCAATTCAATTGTAGAGCCTTCTTATCATCATGTGCTTGGATTGAGCTACCATTTTTAATTAAGTGACAGTTAAGCTAAGCTTATTCATCCTTTAGAGCCTTTATAAATAGCTCTCTACTCTTTCTCCTTGCAGAATAATCAGCTACTTCCATTCCATTTCAATTCTTAAGCAATTGAAGGCTTTAAGGGAGTCATGTTGGATACTAAAAAGATAATTATGAGATGCTATTTTTCTTTTTTTTTTTGATAAAGATGGGCGTCTAGTATGAGTCAGCCCAATACATCAGATTGCAAAATTTGTAATAACACAGGAGGACATGGTTCATCCATCGTCCATATCCTATATCCTACATGCTGAGCCACGGCCGTCGCTGCCCAGTCAGCAGCCGTGTTGGCTTCACGAAAGACATGATGAATCTGGGCAGTATCCACCTCCTGAAGCATGGTCCAAATATCTCTTAAGATCGGATTGATGGATACATCAGGAGCACTCTCTTTCCTCATCCACTGTATGACAGTCATAGAGTCTCCCTCAATAACAAGCCTCTGAGCTCGAAGAGTCTACAATGCATAAGAAATACCAATACATGCAGCGCAAAGCTCAGCCATGGGAACAGAGAAATCCAGAGACCCAAATCCATCCGCCGCAATCATATTGCCCTGTGGACCGCGTATGATGAAGGCCGAACCACTAGTCTGCCGCGAACACTCCCATCAAAGTTGATTTGACAATCATGAAGGAGGGGGCTCCCAAGAAATAAATACCGTACGACGGTTCGCTGCCGAAGCAGCAGGGAAACCCCAGAGGCCAGAGGTGTCAAAACCAACAGAATGAAGAGCACGGGCACAATCCGCGGATAATGATCTGATTTTCCTCATAAGCTGATGTGAAGAAATACAATCCTCCGAAAAGATAATCTGGTTCCTTGATAGCCAAATCTGGTATGCCGTGATCGCCCAAAGACCACGTATGTGCTGAGGAGCCATCCGGAGATCCTGGAGAAAGATAGGATGAGGAGAACCGTAGACATCCACTCTATACTCATAGCCCATCAAATGCCAGATCCATCTACCTCTAGGGCATTTGAATATAGCATGATCGGTAGTCTCGTCCTCCATACCGCACAAGGGACAGGTCGACTGGATAGGGAGACCCCTACGGGAGAGCATAGCACTCGTCGGTAGGCAGTCCCAAAGAAGCTTTCAGATAAAAAGCTGAACCCTAGGAAGAGTGGGAAGCATCCATATCCACGCAGCATCCTTCGTATCTTGAGCCCGAGGCCTAAATATCTTGACAAGATCCCTGAGAGGGGCCCTAGGGAGGAAGGATCTCTGCCAAAGCCTCACATCTGCGGAGGGACAAGAGATAAGAGGGATCGATAGAATCCGCTGAGATAGATCCTCGCCAAATAGACTAGTCACCTTGGGGGTATTTCAGTAGGGGGGACTGATGAAATCAAATCCTTAACCCTCGTATCATAGGAATATCAGTGCTAAAAAATGAGGGCCACCGAGATAGAGAAAGCTCTGAAATCCACGTATCCTGAATGGCATCTATAGAGTGACCATCACCAACCATCCAAGAGATATTCATCCGAATAGAGTTGCCAACCTGGCACACCTCCTTCCAAAAGGAGGAACTACCCCTGGGCGACGAAATGAGCTCTTCTGGCTTCCAATCACCATATCTTGCACGCATGATCGAGCTCCAGAGACAGTACGGCTCCAAAAGGAAGCGAGAAGCATGTCTGGCCAGTAAAGCTTGGCGCCTAACCACCAAGGATTGGATCCCGAGACCACCTTCATGAATAGGCATACATATCTTGTCCCAGGAAAGAAGATGAATACCATGCCCGTCTTGCATGGAAGCCCATAAAAAATCTCTGAACCATCTCTCAAACCTCCTCAAGCAAGTAGTCGGGATGGCCGTATTCGACAACATATAGAGCAGAAGGGAAGAGAGAACCGACCGAATAATGGTGATCCGAGCCATCATAGAAAGATCAGTGACATGCCAACCGTCGATAAGCTGATGGACCCGCCTCTCGAGGTCCACAAAATCAGAGCATCGAGGACGTCTGCCAGTCATGGGAATCCCCAAATACATAAAACGATCAGTCTGAGTAGTGATACCCAACCGATCAATGATAGCTTCACTGGTAAGTCTGGAAGTCTTCGGATTGAAGCAAATAGAAGACTTCTGAAGATTGACCTTCTGGCCCGAAGCCTGACAATAGTACTGAATAATGGAATCAAAGGAAGCTGCATTTTCAGTAGAGGCCTGGCCCAAAGTATACAATCATCCGCAAACAGAAGGTGAGAGATGGAAAGACCCGCATCCCCCACGCTAAAAGGGACAATCCTCTGATTGTACTGAGCCTGATGTAGAGCTCGAGAGAGATCATCCACAGCCAAGATGAACAGAAGGGGAGATAAAGGGCATCCCTGACGTAATCCAACCGAAGACTGGAAAAACTCAGTCGGGCTCCCATTGATGATCAATGAAAAGGAAGGCCTCTGGATGCAAGCCATAACCCATTCAGTAAAGCTCTCATCAAAACTAAAACCCTGAAGAGAACGATATAAGAAGTTCCAGCTCAGTCTATCATAAGCCCTTTCCATATCAAGCTTAATGGCCATAAGACATCGTCTCGCAGGGGCTCTATGAAGGTCGTGCATAAACTTCTGAGTGATAAGGACATTATCCGAGATAGATCGTCCTCTGATAAACGCCCCTTGTTCCTCAGAAATAATACGGGGGATCACAACACGGAGACGAGAAGCTAGGAGACGGGCACAAACCTTGTACATAGTAGTACATAGGCTAATCGGTCTAAAGTGCTGAGGTAGAGAAGCATCCGGGCATTTAGGCACAAGGGTAATAAGTGTGCGATTCCAATCCTCAGGAATATGCTTAGATTGGAAAACATTTTGGATAGCCTGAACCATTTCCTGCCCAACGATATCCCAATAATGACGGAAAAAGAAGGGCGGAAACCCATCCGACCCAGGAGCCTTATCCGGACCAAGTTCCCAAAGAGCCTGACGAACCTCCTCCGCACAAATAGGCCTGACTAGTAAGGCGTTATCCGAAGAGGATACCTTCCGGGTATCAGAAACCCGAGTAACCGGAACCCCGTCGCCCAAACTTTCAGACCATCTTGATTGGAAGAAATGAAGAAGCTGAGAACAAATATGGTGAATATCCTCCTGATAATTCCCCTCAACATCCACTAACCGCCGGATTCTGTTGGCTGCCCGCCACTTCAGTGTCGCCTGATGGAAGAATATGGTATTACGATCCCCTTCATGGATCCACTGAACTATGGATCGCTGCCTCCAATATAGCTCTTGCTGTCGAAGAAGGGAGTGATGATGAGCAAGATTCTCTCGCAACAGGGAGAGATCAGAGTCCAATAGAAATCCGTCGAGGTCCTCCTTCGACTGAATGGCACAAATAACAGATTCAGCCTTCTCCACTTGCCTAACCAGATCCCCAACCTCCAGTCTATTCCATCTGGAAGTCTGCGGCTGGCCAAGATAAGACGACGGGAAATTCGATAGGCTGCATTACCCCTGATAGGAAGGTGCCAGATCTGGGAAATGATAGTCTGAGCAGTAGAGTGGACCGTCCAGAACCGTTCAAATCTAAACTGTTTCCTCAGATGAAGATCAGCCTCCAAGGAAATCAGAATAGGACAGTGATCCGAGGCAATCCTAGGAAGGTGAGTAACAGTAACAGCAGGGTATTTTTGGAGCCACTGAGGAGTAGCCAAAGCTCTGTCAATTCTCTCCCAGACGCGAGCTGTCCCCTGTCGGTTATTGCACCAAGTAAATTGAGGCCCCGAGTACCCCAAATCCATCAACCCAGTAGATCCAATGAATGATCTAAATTCATTAATATCAGCTGAATTGGTAACTGGCCTACCTCCTCTCTTCTCTTTAGCTTCGGTAATACAGTTGAAATCACCAGCAATAATGGAAGGAATCCCTTGAGCTAGGAGGGAAGTCAAATCGGACCAAAGAGTACGACGCTCACGGTAATCCGTACTGGCGTAGACTGCCAATATGATCTAGGGATCAGAAGTCCCTTCTGAGACAACAAGATCTATTTGTTGATTACTTTGATGGAAAACATCAATCGTGACGGCAGAGTCACGCCAAACAGCCAAAATACCTCCAGACTACCCCACAGCCTCCACCGCATATGAAGACCAGGACCGGGCAATCTGCCTCTGAAACTGCACCAGACTTTCTCCTGACAGCTTGGTTTCTAAAAGGACACATATATCAAAGTTATGTATCTGAATCAATCTACCAAAAGAGGAACGGAAAGAAGGCTTATTAGCTCCTCTAACATTCCAAATTAAGAACTTCATAGATTAACTGGAAATAGCTAGGACCACCTCCTAGTCCTCTACCATCTCACTATCAGCAGTCTGAAGAGAGCTGTCCTGCAGGACATCAGAATCTGCCTCAATGGGACATGAACCCAGGCCCATAAGGTTTACATCATTACCCTGACCCTCTTGGTCTGCAGGCCTATCAGGATTACTACGATGCAGCTCCTGATTTGGTTCCAAGCAGCAAAGAGGCTGGGGCAATTTTTGTAGGCACGAAATGATTTCCACTCTACATTTGGCCATATTTCCCTTGTCTTTCCCTTTTTTCTTATCCGATTTAGAAATAGATCTGGGGGGCAGACCTTCAACAGTTCGCGCCCGCTTAAGAGGCCCCGAACCCTTTACCCTATTTTCCACCTGGCCATCATCTGGAGGATCCAAACCAAGGAAGCAAAAGGGTTAACTGATATTAGGGATTGGGAAGAAATTGATTCAGAGAGACCACTGTGATCCACCTTGATCTTTCCCTTAACTGACTCTATAGAAACGGCACGCTGAAGCGAAACCGGCACGACCACTAGAGTCTTAGGAATCTTCTTCCCTCCCTTAGCCAGCGTCTTCTTCCTCTGAATATGAAATGCTATTTTTCAATAGTTGGGATCAACAACTATCTCAAACATAACTTAAAAAAGACATCTCGCAAACCATAAAAGAAACAACCGTTTTTCAAATACTACAATGAATCGGCATTGTAATACCCCAAGCCCATCCGCTATTCAATTAATTTTGTTAATAGGCCGAAACTATGTGAGCCAAAACTTGAGTGAAAGTTAATGAAAAACAAATAAACTTGAGTTATAAGCATATAATATGGGACTAAACTTAAGGTATCATAATTTTTCTACCATATAATGCGACGTTCTCCTCGCATGCTGCAAAGCTAGCCTAAATTTATTCGAATCGGACTTCATCATCGTCCCATGAGTAGCCATTTTCTTATGTTCATCAACTTCCGCATACTTGAATTGATTCTGATATCATTTGTAACGTCTCAAGCTTACTTGCTGGTGCAATCAATTTTGTTAGCGAACCTGATGCAAACAGGGTTGCAATGAGATATATGGACAAGTTGGACGCAAGAAAAGCAGCCAAACCGAAGCAAGGACGAAGAGAAGTTGTTTGAGAGCAAGGCTAGTTAGTTTCCTAAATTATTTTATTTCCTATAGCTTTTTAGTTTCCTAAATTATTTTATTTTCTATAGCTGTTTTAGTTTCCTAAATTATTTTATTTCCTATAGCTTTTAGTTTTCCAAATTATTTTATTTCCTATAGATTTTTAGTTTTCTAAATTATTTTATTTCCTATAGACTATAAATAGTTGTTTTAGGGTTTTTAAGACGGGGGATCAATTTGATTAAAAAGTTGAAAAATTCATCTTGAGAGAGGTTTTCTCTGAATCGCTTGCGAGTGATTGTTTATCTTGGAGTTCAGTCGTTGTTATTGAATTCTTATTTATTCTAACGCTTTCGCACTGCATCAGATTGGTATCAGAGCAAGGTGAGTACATGTAAGATGTCTTCTAGCAATGACGTCGACGGCGGTCGTACTCATGATGGTGCTCATGATGCGGGAGTCTAAGGGGTTGATCAACCGGCTCTAAGGATGGAGATAAATGTTATGGATCGAAGATTGAGGCGGGTAGAGTAGCTTGTCGAGACTTTGAACGGGCGATTTGATGCTATGGAGGTCGCTAATAATAGGGGTAGGATTGACGACGGAAGACGACCTAGGCCATGAGAAGATTATGATATTCCAATCAATGAACCCATCCGTGCAAATCGGAGGGTACATCTCTAATGTTGATTTAGAGGAAGAGGCTTTGGGGTTTGAGAGGAGGCAACCACTTATGAGGGGTGGCTATGGTGGAGGAAGAAACCGAAGGGAGTACCGCGATTATGATGATTATGATCACTCCGATGGAGGGGATTACCACCTAAGGGTAGATCTTCCCTATTTCAATGGTACATTTAATATCGAAGAATTTCTTGATTGGCTGGCGGAGGTGGAGAGGTTCTTTGATTACAAGGATGTGCCAAAAGAATGTAGGGTGAAAATGGTGGCATGTAGGTTGAAGGGTGGTGCTTCCGCTTGGTGGGAGAGAGTGCAGAGTAGGCGGTTGAGAGAAGGAAGACAACCCGTGCGAACATGGATCCGCATGAAGCAACTAATGAAAGGTGAGTTTCTTCCCCCTGATTATGAACGGATACTTTTCCAACAGTACCAACGATGTCGCCAAGGGTTGCGAACCGTCCACGAATATACTGCTGAATTTATGCGATTAACTGAGCGCAATGATTTGAGGGAAATGAGGGGCAACAAGTGGCTAGGTATATTGATGGATTAAAGTTGCAGATCAGAGATAAAATTGGGATCACAGTATTGAGGAGCATGTGTGAGGCTAAAAATATGGCATTACGGGCTGAACTCATGCTAACGATAAGAACACCAGATTTGATGATGGTGGGCGTAGATATAGCTTTGATAGGGCTGAACGTAGTGGAACCAGCAGGATGGTTGATGATAAAGAGAAGAGTGCTGCAGAGAAGCCGAATATTAGTGGTGAGAAGAAGAATGAAAGGGCTATGGAGAAGCGGCCGATGGAATCTAAGGAAGGCCAGAAGCAATCCAACCCATATGCAAAACCCATCCTGGGAAAGTGTTACCGCTGCAATCAACCGGGGCATAAATCCAATGAGTGCCTAAGTCGAAGAGCTGTCAATATGTTAGAGTGAGAAGAGAAGGAGGATATTTGTTGTGATCCTAATGGGGATGAAGAGTACTTTGGGAAGGATTATGAAGAGCATGAGCCCTCATATGTGATCAGGAGGCTCATGTTAATGCCAAAACAGGAAGATAGCACTCAACGCCACCAATTGTTTCGTGCCAGGTGCACGATTAGTGGAAGAATGTTTGATCTAATTATGGATAGTGGGAGTAGCGAAAACATCATCAACAGGCAGGTGGTTAGGAAATTGCAGTTACCAGTAGAGAAGCACCCTAATCCATATACCATTGGATGGATTAAGGTCGCTGAAAGATTGATGTTCAGGAAAGGTGTAGGGTGCCCTTTTCATTGGGAAATATAGTGATGAAGTCTACTGTGACATAGTAGACATGGATGCTTATCATCTTCTATTCGGGCGCCCATGGCAGTTTGATGTGGATGCCAAACATTCTGGCAAAGAGAACCTCTACAGGTTAGCGAAGGATGGTAAGAGATACACACTATTACCTCTTAAAGTAGCGCTATGTCCTAAAGGCTCTAAGCCTGAAAGACGGTCTTTCCTATCCATTGTGAGCTCAGAGAAGGAAGTAGAGGAAGATATGAAGGAGACCAAGGAGGTGCATGCTTTGGTGGTGAAGAATGTACTGAAGGTAGAGGAGGAGATTGTTGATGAAGTTCCTGAGGTAGTGAAGGGGGTGTTAGAAGAATTCAAGGAAGTAACTCCATATGACTTACCTGAGGGGCTTCCTCCTTTGAGAGACATACAGCACCCGATCGATTTGGTGCCGAGGGCAAGCCTTCCTAACTTACCACATTACAGGATGAGCCCCAAGGAAATGAAAATCCTCCAGGAGAAGGTTTAAGAATTGCTAGACAAAGGCTTCATCAGGGACAACCTGAGTCCATGTGTTGTACCAGCCCTACTCACTCCCAAGAAGGATGGGAGCTGGAGGATGTGTGTTGATAGTAGGGCTATCAACAGGATCACCATTGGGTATGAATTCCCAATACCCCGTATTGAAGACATGCTTGACAGGTTGAGTGGGGCAGTCATCTTTTCTAAGATAGACTTGAGGAGCAGATATCACCAGATTGGAGTGAGGCCAAGCGATGAATGGAAGACTGCCTTCAAGACAAAAGAAGGATTATATGAATGGCCAGTGATGCTGTTCGGTCTTAGCAATGGACCTAGCACCTTCATGTGTGTTATGAATCAGGTACTTAAACCCTTTATTGGCAAATTCGTGGTAGTGTACTTTGATGATATATTGATTTATAGCAAGTCTGAGAACGAGCACATTGACCACTTGAGGAGTGTATTGGCTGTATTGAAGGAGCATAAATTATATGCTAATTTGAAAAAGTGTATGTTTATGTCTAAAAGGCTATTGTTTCTGGGGTTTGTGGTAAGTGGTGATGGCATTACTGTGGATGAAGGGAAAGTGAAAGCCATTAGAGAGTGGCCTAATCCCAAAACTGTGACTGAGTTGAGAAGCTTCTTGGGATTGGCCAGTTTTTACAGGCGCTTTATCAGGCATTTTAGCACCATTGCTGCTCCTTTGACAGAGTGTTTGAAGAAAGGGAAGTCTAATTGGAGTGAAGAAGCTAAAGCCGGGTTTGCCCTTTTGAAAGAGAAGTTGTGTAGTGCCCCTGTGTTGGCATTACCCGACTTTGATAAGTTGTTCACAGCTGATTGTGATGCTAGTAGAGTAGGAATTGGAGCTGTACTCTCTCAGAAAAAGAGACCAATCGCTTTCTATAGCGAAAAGCTCTGTGATGCTAGAAGAAACTGGTCCACCTATGACAAGGAGTTCTATTCGGTGGTAAGAGCATTAAGAGTGTGGGAACATTATTTAGAGGATAAGGAATTTGTTTTATATTCGGATGTGGGGCTTTAAAGCACTTGAGTAATCAAAACAGGATTAGCAAGGATATGTATGCTAGATGGATCCAGTTTTTGCAAAGGTTTTCCTTCAAACTAATGCATAAGTCTAGAACCCAAAATAGAGTTGCGGACGCTCTGAGCAGGAGGGCAGATGTGTTAACTGTGATTAGTGCTGAGGTTATCGGGTTTGAACAGATGAAGGAATTGTATGCTAGAGACAGTGATTTTGGTGAGATCTGGGGCAAGTGTGGTAGTAGGGAACCCTGTAGGGATTACCATGTACATGAGGGTTATTTGATGAAGGGCAATCAACTATGTATTCCTCAATTCTCTTTAAGGGAGAAGTTAATCAGGGACTTGCATGGAGGAAGATTGGCAGGCCACCTGGGAAGGGATAAGACCCTTGCAGCTGTAGCTGAGCGATATTTTTGGCCTCAGTTGAGGAAGGAGGTGTACAAGATTGTTCAGAGGTGCTATACTTGCCAAACATCCAAGGGATATTCTCAAAGTACTGGGTTATATACACCCTTGCCAGTACCTGAAATATTTGGGAGGACCTTTCTATGGACTTTGTCCTAGGTTTGCCTCGTACCCAACGAGGTGCTGACTCTGTTTTTGTAGTGGTTGACAGGTTCTCCAAGATGACTCATTTCATTCCTTATAGGAAGACTTCATATGCCTATGCCATTGCCAAACTATTTTTCCGGGAGGTCGTGAGATTGCATGGAGTATCCAGATCCATCACATTCAACAGAGACACCAAATTTCTCAGCTACTTTTGGAAGACATTGTGGTACATGTTTGATTCCACCTTAAATTATAGCAGCACAGCGCACCCACAGACAGATGGACAAACAGAAGCTACCAACATGACTTTAGGGAATCTCATCAGAAGTATTTGTGAAGAAAAACTACGACAATGGGATTTGTGTTTGCCACAGGCGGAGTTCGCCTACAACAATTCCGTCCATCGAACCACAGGAAGATCCCCATTCTTCATTGTCTATACCAAAGTACCACAACATGCACTAGATTTGGTGAAGCTTCCAAAGCTGGCTGAGTACAGCATATCAGCTAAACACATGGCAGAGCATTGGCAAAGCACTTTAGAAGAGGTCAAAGCAAAGATTGAGAAAGCCAACGCCAAGTACAAGAAGATGGCTGACAGAAGACGGAAGGAACAACTCTTTGAGGTAGAGGATCAGATGATGGTCTTTCTCAGGAAAGAGCGGATTCGCGTGGGTACTTATAACAAGTTACGACCACGAAAGTATGGACCTTACAAGATTATCCAAAAGATCAACGATAATAATTATGTTGTTGATCTTCCTACGACTATGGCGATTTCGAGGACTTTTAATGTGGCAGATTTACATTCATTCTTTTCGGACAATACACCTCTATATCCAGATGAGAACTCGGGGTCGAGTTCTTCGCAGGAGGGAGAGAATGATGCAAACAGGGTTGCAATGAGATATATGGACAAGTTGGACGCATGAAAAGTAGCCAAACCGAAGCAAGGACGAAGAGAAGTTGTTTGAGAGCAAGGCTTTTAGTTTCCTAAATTATTTTATTTCCTATAGCTTTTTAGTTTCCTAAATTATTTTATTTCCTATAGCTTTTAGTTTCCTAAATTATTTTATTTTTATAGCTTTTTAGTTTCCTAAATTATTTTATTTCTTATAGACTATAAATAGTTGTTTTAGGATTTTTGAGACGGGGGATCAATTTGATTAAAAAGTTGAAAAATTTATCTTGAGAGAGGTTTTCTCTGAATTGCTTGCGAGTAATTGTTTATCTTGGAGTTCAGGCGTTGTTATTGAATTCTTGTTTATTCCAATGCTTTCGCACTGCGTCAGAACCTAAAATTACTGATCCAAAAACTTGAGTAAAAGTTAATAGGTAAAAAGTGAAGTGGACTTGAGTTATAAACACGTAACACATTTCTTTTTCATCCAATATGAAATAAAATTTGAGATATCGATCATGCACATTCTTAAAATATACAAAGCAACTATCTTCTTTCCGTTTGCCTATTTCTAAACAAATTGATATTTATTTACAGCCAACCCAAACAAGAAGCCTCAAGCGATTAAGCTTTTTGTATTACATGAGAGTTAATGTCAATGCAAAACATAAACCCTATAATTGGTTTTGATGGTTTTAAGTTCCTAATAACAAAAACAATAGAAACATCAGAAAAATATAGTTGTATTCATCCCGAAAGCATTTATTTGGTAATTGAACCTTTTAAATCCAAAATCTATCTCTAGTTTCAATCCAATTCATGCTAATAGGTTGCCTATGTTATAAGTTCTTGAAACAGACTAGCATTCATGGGATATATAGGAGAGATTTGGAAAAATAGAAAGCACCAAATTAATGACTAGGTTGTAGCAGCAAATGTTTGGCATGTCAAAATATTGCCCATCCTGCATTTTGCTGCCAATGTCATAATCCAGTTCACTACTTCTTGTCAGTATGATGACATAATTAACATGTTAATTCTAGGATTAACGCGTCCTTTGTCATGGATTAGATATTTAACCGAGGGCTATTTGATGGAAGTCCTGAAGGTTCTGGAACGAGAAAGAGCGGTGCTTCGGTGGATATTTTTTTTGGCAAGTAGTTGTCGTCACTCGAGGGCGCATATTCGATATTAAAGCATGATATCTAGAAAGTTCTATAACTATTTTTAAGTTGCGAATAAAATATTAATATTTGCATATAAAAATATTATATTGTCGAGGTGGAGGATGATGCGATACGCGCCGCGTCCACGTGTTTAGGCCGACGTGGATTTGTTTAAAAAAAAACACTTTGACCGTCCGTTCGCTCACTTGGACCGTTGTCCTCCGGAAACTTCAGTCACCGACTATCATCGGAACCTGAAGACATTCTGGAAGCGGTGTGACTTCCAACACATAGCAAACCGCGAATACGTATTTTATTATATTATTATTCCTCGTATCCATCCAATTGATAGGATCTATGGATCGGGATCGATAAAGGATGGTATGGAGGTATCTAACTAATGATCTGAATTCTCAAACTTTTTTTTTTCTTTTGTTGAAATGTTAAATTGAATTTAAGTACTACAGAAGTTAAGCTTATTTAGCCATCTACTCTTTCTCAACAAATATAGCCAGTCACTTGTATCCTACTCTAATTGTAGATTAATCGAATCACTTGCATCCCACTCTAATTCTAAGAGATTACCCTTTGCAGAGCCGCTAAAGATTTTCGTTGGATCTAACGTTCAATTCAAGCTACGGTCTTTCTCTTTTTTTTTTTACGTGCATGCATCCCTCTTTCGTGCATGAACTAGAATAAGAGTATAAAACATTTAGCCTAACTATTTCTTAGAGAGGCATTGAATGAAGGAGAGGATGTCGCATATTCCGTTCTTCCCCACTATTTCCCAAGTTACGTATGGATACGTGGCGATTTTTATTTTTCACGCATGCATGCATGCACTAATTCTTGGAGAGGAGGATCCTCCAACAAAATTCTTACAAACAGTGAAAGAAATATCTTGATGACTAACCAGAAGGTAGCAATCACATGATTTTAAAGAAGTTTTTGCACTCGAATTGGAGTATCAAATAGCAACCATTCGTGTCAACTATCAAGTGGCGTACTGGACTATACAATCGGCCCACGTACGTACCTGAGATCATGCCGGTGGAGCCACTATTCTCTTTTGAATTTGTGAGAGGCCAAGCTTGTTTGAAGGCTAGCAGAGAAGTGGCTGGGCCATGGTCCACTTGATCGACTTGTTAGGGATTAGATATATATATATATATAAAGGAGAGAAAGGAGAATATTTAGGCCTGGACCCAATCTATTTAATCGGTCTAGAACCTAAAATGGAGCCAAAGCTTGTCCTCAATCAAGATGGCAAAGACTATCAATCGTAGTTGAGCTCCGACAGCAAGCGGATTGGGACTCAAGAGTCCTAATTGGAGTTGAGAAAGGACATCGGAGTCCTCTACAAATAAAGTCTATCCTCTAATAATCAAAAAAAATTAAATAATTGCCAACAACTGTCCCCTCATTCCATTCTTGAGCTATCAAACGTTATTGGCTGCTACATGTTGGTCGACAATGATCAACTTATCTTCATTTCCAATTGATGCTATAACCAACCTTAGATTTCTACTTCATTATTTGTTCAAAACTTCTCCCTTATTTCAGTAAGATCAATTCTCTGCTGCCTCGCTTGTAGCCAATATTTACTCTCGTAAGAAAAGAAGAATTAATTGCCTCCCTTTGTCTTTTTTTCTCCATCTTAGCTGCCATTGGATCAATATTGTTCATGATCACCAAAATGTGAAATAAGGTTAAGATTAGGTTTCCTAGCAGCAATTAATTAATCATCAATTTTGGTTCTCATCAGCAGTTGGCCTTGTCCTTGATGTTGTCACATCAGCACATTTAGGCTACTCGGCCTTTGTCCTTCCTTAAGTAGAAAGTTATAGAAAGGGTGTCATTCCATGTTTTTTACCGTCTGTCTCTATTTTGAATGATAACTTTGTGGTTGGCAATACTCATCCATCATCAGCCAAAAGCATTCTCTCTTGTTTTATGCAAAGGATGGTCGGAAGAAGAAAGGAGGAAAACTCCCTTATTTTGAGATAAGGAAGGAGAGAATGCCCTGCCTCTTTCTCTCTCCTCTTTATTTTCTTTCTCTTATTTTTCTCTTCTCTTTCTGACTTCTTCCTTGCTTTTCTTTCTATAAAGATTAGGATCTCAGTTTTAGTCCTAATCAGGATAATATATGTCCTAGAGAATTTGAGAAAGGGATATATATTATGTACCGGATTCCATTTCGACGTTGATGAATACTGTTAAACCCTATTGTATTCAATTTTTTATTACTATCGATGCCTACTTAATATCATTGTCCTATTCTCAAGTCAAAATTTCTTAAATTGGAAGCCCTAATTAGTTTTGGCAATGTTTGACATTTAGCAAATTAATTTGAGCTTTAATTACATTCTAGCTAACTAAACATCAATTATGTAACAGATCCTATAAAAGATAACCATAATTGATTTACATTATTGTAACTTGATTATTACTTGTGCTTCTTAGATAAGTGATAACTCACTTTTTTTGTATTTATATATCATTATCGTATTATAATAATGAATGATTGATGTGAAAATTATGAATTTTATAGATTTATGAATTGCAAATTATGAATTCTAGCATGATTTTATGCTTATCAATTTATAAATTGATATATGTTATCATGTTTATCGATATACGGTTGATAGATCATATTTATTAATTATTATTTGATATATATAAACTATAAACAATATGTGGATTATGTTGATCTATGTATTCTAAGCTAACTAAAATTTTAATGCTTATTATGTTAGTTACCCATGGATTAAGACTTGTAGCCCTTAGAGTAGATATATTGGTCGGTACCTTTTGGTAGGAATTAAATATTAGTTGGACCCAATAGTTAATGAAGGAAATACATTAGTTGGACCATGCCGATATGGATTAATCATTGGTTAATACCTAATGGCCTATAGATTGGTACTCTTCCAATTGGTAAGGTATACATTAATGAAGATTAATGATAAAATATAATTTAAAGCACAGTTGGACTGTCGAGATGTGCTACAATAAATTTATCTAATAATCTAAATGCAAACAAAAAACCTCTAAGATATGGATTTATCTTTTCTTTTCTTAAATAGATATATTAATTGGTTAATATTTGACTACTAAGAAAATATATTTAAATTCTATTGTTTGAGTTAGCTTGTAGTAGTGATCGTTGCTTATTAGGTCATTGAACTTAAGAGTTTATCTCTTCTTTTAGATACATAATAATAGATCTATTAGGCACTGAAGAGGGAGTGTCTAGATAAGCAAGATGAATCATCACTATAATTTAGGATTGAGTTATAGTTATATTATAATTAGCATTGGACAATCTTTGTTGTCAATAATATGATCCAAATTATTAAAATTTTATTCTAAATATAATAAATAATAAATAAAATTGCATTTTATTAATTAGTTATGATTAATATCATGATAATGTTTGCACACTTATAACATCATGCCTTATGAGTAATAATGGTTGCCAAATTTTTTGACTCAAGAATTCAATTACAGGGTGTGATAGCATTATAAGAAAATAATGCAAATATGCTCTATATTCAATTTGGATGGTATAAGATTAACCAAATTCATCTTAAAATTATTTATTTGGTAAATATATTTAACTGCTCCAAGTAAAAGAAATTTTTTTATTTTTTTTTAAAGACCATTATAGGTGATGTTGAAGTATGTAAGCTTTACAATCGGCGGTTGAAATCATCATTTTTTTCATCCTCCTTGAGGGACAATTCTTGAAACAGACTAATATACGGATATAAGAGAGGATTGGAAAAATAATTAAAAAACATTAACATACTAGGTTGTAGCCGTAAATGTTTGATATATTATGCATTTTTCTGCCAAAATTGCATAAATCTGAAATATAACAGGAAAGGCGTAAAGATCCAACGAGGCATGATAACATAATCTAGTTTACTTCTTCTCAATATGGTATGATGACATAATTAACAGGGTAATTCTTGCCATAAAACCTGCAGCTTTGTTATGGATGAGATATGGTTCGCTGAAGGGCGTGGAGCTAGGAGCCGGGTTACCGGGCATATGGGGGCTATTTGCGAAAGCACGGAAAGTTCTGGAAAGGGGAAGAGAGAGAAGAGCGGTGCTTCGGTGGAGATCTGGGGAATAGATTAAGATTTCTTGGCAGGCTTACCTCTCCGAGGAGAGGATGATGCAGGGATACACGGCTCCACTTGTGTCACACTGCGAGTAGTATTTTATCCATTCCAACATATTCCGAGAGTATCATTTCTGGAAAGTTCTATATTTTTAAGCTGTCTATTATCCTTGAAGTACTGTTAGAATAAAAATATTATCTTGCCGAGATGGAGCTAGGATGATGAAACACACATGGCGCCCATGTGTCTCAACTGAAGTGAAATGGTTTTTGAAAAAAAAAATAGTGTGCTTGTCCTTGCATTCTCTTGGACCTTTATCCTCAATAACTTCCGGTCGCCCACCATTCTCGACATATTAGAACGTTCCGGAAGAATTGCAAAGAAAAAGCAAGTTGAGAATATATAATATAAAAATGTTTCGCTGCATGCGCTTCTTTTTATTTTTTTTAAAAGTATCACGTTATGGCAGTTAAAGATAGATCCTTCGCTCCCTCATCCTTCGTCTCCTTGGCCATCATAAGAATGACCGCATGCTTTGATTGACGATAAACTCTCTTCTCTTCTCTTCGCTTCTCTTCTCTCGCAGTTTCTCGATTCATTTCTTTAGCAACTCCGTCCTACTGTCGACACCGATGGGGGACCCCGAGACCGATGGAGAATCTCAAGATAGGATACTATGGATGAACTTCGAGACCGATAGAAGGTCTCGAAAAAGGATGTTATGAAGCGCACCCCAAGACCGACGGGGTCTCGGGATAGGATGCTATGGATGGACTCCGAAACCGATGGGAGGTCTCGGGATAGGATGCTGTGGATGGACCAAGAGATCGACGGAGGTCTCGGGATAGGATGCTGTGGATGGACCAAGAGACCGACGGGGGGTCTCGGGATAGGATGCTGTGGATGGACCAAGAGACCGACGGAGGTCTCGGGGTAGGATGTTGTGAAGCGCACCCCGAGACCGACGGGGGGTCTCGGGGTAGGATGCTGTGGATGGACCCCGAGACCGACAGGGGGTCTCGAGGTAGGATGTTGTGACCGCACCCCAAGACCGACGGGGGTCTCGGGGTAGGATGCTGTGGATGGACTCCGAGACCGACGGGGGTCTCGAGGTAGGATGTTGTGACCGCACCCCGAGATCGACGGGGGTCTCGGGGTAGGATGCTATGGATGGACCCCGAGACCGACGGGAGGTCTCGGGATAGGATGTTGTGACCGCACCCCGAGACCGACGGGGGGTCTCAGGGTAGGATGTTGTGGATGGACTCCGAGACCGACGGGGGGTCTCGGGGTAGGATGCTGTGACCGCACCCCGAAACCGATGGGGGGTCTCGGGGTAGGAGGCTGTGAGCGCACCCCGAGACCGACGGGGGGTCTCGGGGTAGGATGCTGTGGAGCGCACCCCGAGACCGATGGGAGGTTTCGGGGTAGGATGCTGATGGACCAGGAGGTCGAGGTAGGCCGGAGCCGACGCCGAGATGGAAAAGGGCCGCGACCGACACGGAGGTCGAGGTGGGCCGGAGCCGACGCCAAGAACGACGCCGAGATGGAAAAGGGCCGCGACGGGCGGAGTGCGCCGGACCGTGTGACATTGGACTCGCGATTTCTCGTCTCGTGGGTCGTGCAGGTCCCAAAGTATAGCCGTTGGGGGGAGAAGGATGATGTTGAGTTAAAGCCAGCTGTCCCTCGTAGTGTCGAGTTTGGAGTGCTTGCGTGGCCCTGCTCATGCCTTTGGATGGGCTTGCATGGCACTATTTACGTACAAGGCTCTGCTCACTTGCATGGCACTGTTAACGGCGAGGGAGCTTGGCAGCTTGGAGGTGCCGGTCTTCGAGGTGCCGGCCTTGGAGGTGCCGGTGCCAAAGGCCAGTGCTGGGGGCTGGCGTTGGAGGCCGTAGCCAAAGGCCGGAGCCAAAGGTCGTCGCTGAAGGCCGACGCTGGAGGCCGGAGCAAAAGGCCGTCGCTGAAGGCCGACGCTGGAGGCCGGAGCCAAAGGCCAGCGCTTGGGGCCGACGCTAGGGGCCGGAGCCAAAGGCCAGCGCTGGGGGCCGACGCTGGAGGCCGGAACCAAAGGCCAGCGCTGGGGGCCGATGCTAAAGGCTGTCGCTGGAGGCCGGAGCCAAAGGCCGGAGCCAAAGGCCGTCGCTGAAGGCCGTAGCCAAAGGCCGGAGCCAAAGGCCGTCGCTGAAGGCCGTAGCCAAAGGCGACGCTGGAGGCCGGAGCCAAAGGCCATCGCTGGGGGCCGACGCTAGAGGCTGTCGCTGGAGGCCGGAGGCAAAGGCCGTCGCTGGGGGCCGACGCTAGAGGCCGGCGCTGGAGGCTGGCTCCGGGTTCAACTGTCACATCATTTTTAGAAATTGCGCAAAAAATAATATCGCCCAGAGAAATCGGCTAGCCGTATCATATGCCCCCCGCCCCTGAGATGGGTGAGCGCATAATCACCCGCGAAAGGGGTGTTAATATCCTCTGGGCGGCCGATTTTCGCGCCATCACTTCGCCTATTCAGGCTGTTTGAGATTATAGAGGATTTTCTTCAAGCAATGAGTCACAAAAGGTGAGCGTTATCATTGTGGCAAGGCCAATGCCGTCTCTTTAGTTGCCGGTGCAGAACCAGTCTTTCATGCCAACGCGGAGCCAGTTTTTAGTGCCGACGCTAGGCGTCGGTCTTTAGTGCCGACGCAGAGCCGGTCTTTAGTGCCGACGCGGAGCCGGTCTTTAGTTGCCGGTGCGGAACCGTTCTTTGGTGCCAATGCGGAGTCGGTCTTTGGTGCCGATGCGGAGCCGGTCTTTGACTGTTTTCCTGTAATGCATCCAGACACTAATGAAAAGAACTTTTTTCTCAGTGTAATATACTTAGCTTTTTCGCAGCTGTTTGCCTTCGCGGGTCTTTGGTGCCGATGCGGAGCCGGTCTTTGGTGCCGACGCGGAGTCGGTCTTTGGTGCCGACGCGGAGTCGGTCTTTAGTGCCGACGCTGGGCGCCGGTCTTTAGTGCCGACGCGGAGCCGGTCTTTCGTGCCGACGTGGAGTCGGTCTTTCGTGCCGACGTGGAGCCGGTCTTTAGTGCCGATGCGGAGCCGGTCTTTAGTGCCTGGCTGGCCAGTGCTTTTTGGTGCCGACGCGGAGGTGGGTCTTCTGTGCCGACGTGGAGGCCGGTCTTTGTTGAGCAGAGCGAGCATTCGAGGAAGCAATGAAAAGACTTTGAAGAGCTATTTGTCAAGCAGGTTCAAATTAACAAAAGTAGCATATTACTGATAATACCGACGTAAGTTGTCGGCGTTCCAAGTGTGTGGGAGCGGCTTTCCATCTAGTTCTTCAACTCTGTACGCCCCGTGGTGAAGAACTTCTTTGATGCGGTATGGTCCTTCCCATCTCGGTGCCAGCTTGCCTCCTTCCGTCGGCTTTGATACTTCAGCTCGTCTCAGAACGAGGTCTCCCGGGCGGAATGTCTTGGGCCGTACTCGAGCATTGTAGTATCTGGCCGCTCGTTGGCGGAAGGCCGCCATGCGAAGTTGGGATTGATCCCGCAACTCTTCCATTAGATCTAGATCGGCCCGCAGTTGATTTGGGTTGTGCTCTTCGTGATATAGCTCTGTCCGGGGACTAGGGACACCTATCTCCACTGGGATGACTGCCTCGGTCCCAAAGACCAAGCTGAAAGGAGTTTCCCCTGTAGGGGCTCGTGGAGTCGTGTGGTATGCTCATAATACGCTGGGGAGCTCTTCTACCCAGCGCCCCTTGCAGCCATTTAGGCGGGCTCTAAGTCCTTGGAGGATAGTGCGATTGGTCACCTCAGCTGCGCCATTGGTCTGAGGGTGCCCTACAGAGGTGAACCGCTGATGAATGCCCAGGCCGCTACAGAATTCCCGAAAGGCCGTGTTGTCAAATTGTCGGCCATTATCTGTGACCAGGGTGTGTGGCAGTCCAAATCGGCACACGATCGACTTCCAGAAGAAGGATCTTACTTTGCTTTCCGTGATTTTGGTGAGGGCCTCAGTCTCAATCCATTTGGTAAAATGATCCACTGCTACCACCAGGAACTTACGTTGTCCAAAGGCCGGGGGGAATGGTCCCAAGATGTCCATACCCCACTGGGCGAAGGGCCAGGGTGCGGCCAGGGGGGTTAGCTGGGATGCCGGCTGATGTTGAATATTAGCATGACGCTGGCATCTATCACACCTTTTGACGAGCTCAGATGCATCCTCCTTCATTGTCAGCCAGTAATAACCTTGTCGTAGGGCTTTGTATGCGAGCGCCCTGCCTCCCAGATGGCTTCCGCATATACCTTCATGTATCTCCCGCAATATGTAATCTGCTTCGGTGGGGCCAACACACTTGAGGACTGGGTATGACAACGACCTGCGATAGAGTCTTCCATCCATTATGAAAAACTTCGGGGTCTGTCTCTTGATCTTCTTGGCTTCGGCATGGTCTTCTGGGAGGGTACCGTTGGTGAGGTATCGGATGTAGGGATCCATCCAGGAAGGCCCCTGCTCAATCGGCAGAGTTTCTCATGTTGCATCAATACTTGGGGCTTCTAGATGCTCCACATAAGCTCTTCCCAACGTTTCGTCAGCTGAGGTGGTGAGATGGGACAAGGCGTCGGCTCTAGCATTTTCCCCTCGGGGGATATAGCTAACACTGAAATATGCCAAGGGAGAAGCCTGCGACTGTACCATACTTAGGTAGCGGGACATGATGGGATCTTTTGCTTCATACTCTCCCGTGATTTGGCCGGTGACCAGCTGGGAGTCAGTGAATGCCCTAAGGCGCTTCACCCCGAGCTCTCGGGCTAACTTTATCCCAGACAACAGAGCCTCATACTCTGCCTGGTTATTGGTGGCTGGAAAGAGGAAACGGAGTGCACACTCGGCTACAACTCCATCCGGGTTGGCCAAGATGAGGCCTGCTCTGCTCCCTTGAGAATTTGACGTCCCATCCACATGCAGAACCCATTCATCGTCTCTGGTGTCGAAAGGTGAGGGGTCCGCTGAGGTCCCTTCGGGCCGCTCCTCGCCCAAGGGCATTCGACCAAAAAATCTGCAAGGACCTGTGATTTCATGGCCGACCGAGGGCGAAAAGATAGATCAAACTCTCCCAACTTGAGCGCCCACTTTGCTAACCGACCCGACGTATCTGGGCGAGCGAGAATTGTCCTCAGAGGTTGGTCTGTGATCACTGCAATCGGGTGGGCTTGGAAATATGGCCGTAGGCGCTGGGCAGACATGATCAAGACAAATATGATCTTCTCAATCTTCGAGTATCTGGTCTCCGCATCGTGAAGCACCTTGCTTGTATAATACACCGATTTTTGCATGCCGTTGGTGTCCACGCGGACCAATACAGAACTAACGGCCTCGGGAGAAGCTGCGAGGTACAGAAGGAGCTCTTCTCCACTTATTGGCTTGGATAATAGTGGCGGGGTAGAGAGGAATTCCTTTAGTCCCTCAAATGCCTTCTGACATTCTTTCGTCCATTCGAATCCGTTGACCTTGCGGAGGGCCCTGAAGAAAGGCAGGCACCTCTCGATGGACCTGGATAGGAAACGGCTCAAGGCCGCCACCCTCCCCGTCAGGCGTTGTACTTCTTTCTTGTTGGTAGGTGGCCTCATGTCCAGGATGGCTTGAACTTTGTCTGGATTTGCCTCAATCCCATGGCGGGTCACCATGAAACCCAAGAACTTTTCGGCTGTCACTCCAAATGTACACTTGCGTGGATTCAATTTCATTTGGCATCGACGAAGGTTGCCAAAAGTCTCCGCTAGGTCGGTGATATGGTCGGTGGTGTGGACACTTTTGATCAACATGTCATCTACGTATACCTCCATGTTGCGTCCTATCTGATTCTCGAAGACTTTATTCATTAGCCTTTGGTAGGTGACTCCCGCGTTCTTCAATCCAAATGACATCACCTTGTAGCAATACAGCCCCTTCTCGGTTATGAAGGAGGTGGCTTCCTCATCCACCGGGTCCATCCTGATCTGATTGTATCGGAGAAAGCATCCATGAAACTAAGGACCTTATAGCCGGATGTAGCGTCCACCAGCTGGTCGATCCGGGGCAAGGAAAAGCTGTCTTTGGGGTATGCTTTGTTGAGATCAGTGAAGTCTACACACATCCTCCAGCTCCCACTAGCCTTGCGTACCATCACCACGTTGGCCAACCACTCGGGGTAGTGAACCTCCCGGACATGCCCTGCAGCCACCAGCTTGCGAACCTCCTCGTCGATAGCTCTCTGTTTGTTCGAAGCGAAGCTCCTTTTCTTCTATCGGACCGGCCGACACTCTGGCTTAAGGTTGAGCCAGTGAGTGATTACCTCCTCAGGGACGCCTGGCATGTCGGCGGCAGACCATGCGAAGACGTCGGCATTGGCTCGCAGGAATGCGAGGAGTCGATCGCGTGCCTCTTCGGGCAGTAACGCCCCAACCTGGATGGTCCTCGTCGGTTCATCTCCTAAGGGAAAGGTCAGAAGGTGCTCGGCCGGCTCCCCCCTCCCTCCCGGGTCTCGGGGTCAAGCGGCCCAGATGCCATTGCCGACGCGGCCTCCAAAGGACTGGGAGACAAGTGGTAGCACAGCGGCGGCGGGCTTTGCTCTCCTTTCATTTCTCCGACTCCTTCGCTGGTAGAGAATCTTACCAACAGTCTCTTGGTGGAGATGACAGCATCTAACATATTCAACCCTGGTCTCCCCAAGATGGCGTTGTAAGCCAGTGGGACCCGAACCACCAGGAAGTTTATGATCACCATGCTCTGATGCGGCGACGTCCCAGCCGTGACAGGGAGGGCAATTTCTCCTTCGGCGCTTATAGAGTCTCCCGTGAAGCCCATTAAAGGCGTAGTAATAGGCTAAAGGGAAGATTCAGAGATGTTCATTCGAACAAAAGCCTCATAGCTCAGGACGTCCACAGAACTACCACTATCAACCAAGATTCGTTTCACATGATGCTTGGCTATGGTCATGGATACCACCACGCCGCCGTCATTTTTGTTGACTACTCCATCTAAGTCTTTTCCAAAGAAAGGAATCATGGGGTCTACTCCTTCCCGCTGTCTCTTTGAACTGCCGCCTGCCCCCCAGGCAATCATGGCTATGGTTCTCTCCGTAGGGACGTTGTCTGCACCGGCCTGGAGTGTAGGAGGCACCGCTGGGCCTGGAATAGGAGGGTTTCCCCTTCGGACAAACTTGCCCAAGTGACCCTGCTGGACAAGCTCTTCAATGGCCCTCTTCAGGTGGCGGCAGTCCTCGGTGTCGTGACCATAATCTCGGTGATACCGACAGTAGAGCTCTTTATTGCGGGGGGTCCCAAACCTCAGGGGGAGTGGATGCTTGAAGTAAGGTTCTTCCTCAATTTCCAGCAGGATGTGGGATATCGGAGCCATGAGGGGAGTGAATCGCTCCTTAGGAACAAGCATCTGCGATCGGCAGTCTGGATGGTGAGGGGGCTCAGTCTTCCGAGGTCGCGCTCCAGCCTGCTCAGTGGGCATTGGTTTCTTGCTAGGATTCTTATCAGCCTCCCTCCGGGAGGAATCCACCTCGTTCGCACGGATGTACTTTTGTGCATGGCTTAGAAGTTCGGCATAAGAGCCCGGGGGCTTCTTGTCTAGAGAATAGGCGAACCTGGAAGGATGAAGTCCCCACTTCAATGCCAAGGTGGCTACAAAATCATCTAAATTATATACCTCCAGCGCCGCATCCTTGAACCGGGCGACGAAGTCTTTTAGGGTCTCGCCGCTCCTCTGCTGGACAACAAATAGACTATCCGCCACTCATGGAATCTTCCGGCTCGCATTAAAGTGGGCCAGAAAAGCTCGCTCGAGATGATGGAATGAATCGATGCTGCGTGGTGACAGACGGGAGTACCATGCATGTGCCGCCTTTCGGAGGGTGGCGGAAAGGCGACACATAGAAGGGAGTCCGTCGCTCCCTAGACCCGCATAAAGACCTTGTAGCTCTCCAGTTAGTCCAATGGGTCCATAGTGTCGTCGTATGGATTCAGTTGTGGGAGATGAAAATGGGGCGGCACTGGCTCCTCCATGATCCGCCGAGAAGGCGGGGGGCGATGGTCGTAGTATGCTCCATGAGGATTGGTAATCCGGCGGCTAAGCTCCTCCAACCGTCGGTGATACTCATCGAGCTGTCGGGTAGTCTTCCGCTGGGCGTCGTCTGTAGAAGAACCAGAGGATGAAGCTGGGGCAGGCCGCCGAGGTAAGGAACGCGCCCGTCTGGATCCGTCTTGGCACTGATGGGAGCAACCAGAATGACGGTAAGGGGACCGCCATCACCTTGAGGCCTCTCGGGGATGGGGCTCAGGAGGCGAGCGATGGGAAAGGGACCATCGCCGTTTTGAGGCTCCTCGGCAATGAGGTCCCGAAGGCGATCGGGAGAGAGACCGTCGTCGCTTTGAGGCATCTTGATGACGATCTCCCGAAAGCGAGTGATGGGAGGCCTCGGGCGGGGTCCCGCCCTGATGGGATAGAATTGATCCCCGCACCCATTCGCCGGGCGGAGGGAGCTGAGTTGCGGCTGCAAAGTAGCGTTCCTGCAATCCCCGTACCACCGCCGCTAGGTTCTGAACCTGGTGAGATAGAACCTCCAGCCGGTCAGGCTGGCTCATCTGGGCAGGGGGCGAAACAAGGAGGTTGGCCTCCGTTTGATCAGCCTGCGGAATGCGCTCCACGGCTTGGCTGGTGGAAGCCTCCTGTGCTCGTGTGGTCACCATCGTCTGTTTCGCAGAATCGGAGTCTGTCACAGGGAGAACTAGCGCCCCCCTTCCTGGCGCACCAATCTGTTGCTGCCAAATCACGGTCGATGAGCGTCGGGCGAGCTGGGATCTTCGCAGGCCTTCAAGGCTGTAGAAGGGTCACCGTCTCGAGGATGTAGAAGGTCACCGTCTCCTTTTGGGGGCCTGCAAGAAAAGTTCCGGACCGATGATTCTGGTGGGGACCCTCCACGCTCAAGTCAGCGATCTGGAGAACAGGAATTTTGTTAACAAAAGAGTAGAGATTGAGTTTCTCCCCCCTTCCCACATTGGAAGATTGGGGTCTTTATATACCTGTTCGGGGGTCCCTCTTACCCTTCGCTGGTAATAGCCGGGTAATAACATGTGTCATAAGTACGTCTCTTGGCTTTTCGGAAACCGTCCATGACCTTAGAAATTATCGGTTCATCATATTTGGTGACCGTTCGTGATCTTGGAAAAGTTACGTGGAATTCCTTGCAGCAAGCGGACGCTTGTTGGCTTCTGCTGCCGAGACCGACACCGAGACCGAGACGGGCGGAGTGCGCCGGACCGTGTGACATTGGACTCGCGATTTCTCATCTCGTGGGTCATGCGGGTCCCAAAGTACAGCCGTTGGGGGGAGAAGGATGTTGTTGAGTTAAAGCCAGCTGTCCCTCGTAGTGTCGAGTATGGAGTGCTTGCGTGGCCCTGCTCATGCCTTTGGATGGGCTTGCATGGCACTGTTCACGTACAAGGCTCTGTTCACTTGCATGGCACTGTTAACGGCGAGGGAGCTTGGCAGCTTGGAGGTGCCGGTCTTCGAGGTGCCGGCCTTGGAGGTGCCGGTGCCAAAGGCCAGCACTGGGGGCTGGCGTTGGAGGCCATAGCCAAAGGCCAGAGCCAAAGGCCGTCGCTGAAGGCCGACGCTAGAGGCCGGAGCAAAAGGCCATTGCTGAAGGCTGACACTGGAGGCCGGAGCCAAAGGCCAGCGCTGGGGGCCGACGCTAGGGGCTGGAGCCAAAGGCCAGCGCTGTGGGCCGACACTGGAGGCCGGAGCCAAAGGCCAGCGCTGGGGGCCGACGCTAAAGGCTGTCGCTGGAGGCCGGCGCTGGAGGCCGTAGCCAAAGGCCGGAGCCAAAGGCCGTCGCTGAAAGCCGTAGCCAAAGGCCGGAGCCAAAGGCCGTCGCTGAAGGCCGACGCTAGAGGCTGTCACTGGAGGCCGACGTTGGAGGCCGGAGCCAAAGGCCAGCGCTGGGGGTCGTAGCCAAAGGCCGAAGCCAAAGGCCGTCGCTGAAGGCCGATGCTGGAGGCCGGAGCCAAAGGCCAGCGCTGGGGGCCATAGCCAAAGGCCGGAGCCAAAGGCCGTCGCTGAAGGCCGACGCTGGAGGCCGGAGCCAAAGGTCAGTGCTGGGGGCCGTAGCCAAAGGCCGGAGCCAAAAGCCATCGCTGAAGGCCGACGCTGGATGTCGGAGTCAAAGGCCAACGCTGGGGGCCGTAGCCAAAGGCCGGAGGCAAAGGCCGTCGCTGGGGGCCGACGCTAGAGGCCAGTGCTGGAGGCTGGCTCTGGGTTCAACTGTCACATCATTTTTGAAAATTGCGCAAAAAATAATATCGCCCAGAGAAATCGGCCAGCCGTATCAGCGTGCATGCTATAGCATTCGATTTTTATACCACATCATCTCATAAATGCATATAACAACTGAAGCCGATGGATCTACATCCGAAAAATTAAAGTTGGATGATCGATATTTTTAACATTTAAAAAAAAAAAAAAAACACAACCTAGCGCTAATAGTAATCAATCCTCCAGACACCAATGTTATATGCGTTTGCATGCTTTTATTTTTTAACAAATAGTTGGATGATGAGGGTTAAAGGTGCCAACTTAAATGAGCGAGCAAATTGTTGGGCTTGATGTGGTGCTATTAAGGCTCAGATTGGACTAACTTGTATTGGATTGAGTGTGAATCTAAGGATTGAAATTAATTTAAGTCACGAGTGTACACAGGCTTGATGATTAGTTTAATATCATTGGGTTAGTTCATTGGAGTTTTTATTGAGTCTGGGTTTGACCCATTTGGTCATGTATTTAAACTCTAGTTTTTAGGGTTTATGAAATAAAACATAGATTCTTTTCTTCCAACTCTGATCTCTTTCAGATCACAGCCTCCTCTTTTTAGGAACGAAGCTGCATGGCTTTGTGGTGTTTCATTTCTTCCAAGGAGAACGAAGCCGTGCAGCTTCGTGGTGGTTTCAGCCGCGAGTTCTTGTTCTCGGCTTCGGTCAATGCATGGAAGGAGACGCTGGGACGTGAAGGAAGCCTCACGAGGAGAAGCTTCCGCAAGGAAAGTCGATGCATGGCCTTCATGCATGAAGGAAGAATCGTGACCGTAATGTACGTGAAGAGTTTCGGCCTTGACTCATGTACGGTGTGGGGAAGGAAGAGGGAGGGAAGGGTTCAGCCAAGCGAAAAAAGGATTAAAATAAATTCAAGAAAAGAGTGCATTACCGCTGTACCAATCTGATTGTTGGAAACAAAGGATGTAAGCTCATAGTATTTCTTCAGCAATATTGATCCCACCATGGTTCATCAAGAACTAAACTCCAACAGTTGGTATCAGAGCCAGGTTCAGAAAGGAGTAATTTGGAGATCTTCAAGGGTTGAAAATTTTTAGCAAGGCCTCACTAGGGTACTCTTTATTTTCTAAAATATTTTGTGCTATTTTTAGTTGAGATCTGGCCATGAAAAGTAGCATAAAAATAGATTTTGAAAAGTTTAATGGAAAGAAAAGTTTCTCCATGTGAAAAGTTCGGGTAGAGGACCTCATTGTGCAGCAGGGTTTAGATATGGCTTTGGAGGAAAGACCAGATGGGATGACAGATAAGCAGTGGATGTCGTTGGAGAAGAAAGTATGTTCAGCAATCAGAGGATGTCCGGCAGATTCAACTCTTTATTCAGTCCTGGAGGAGAAGATCCCGAAGGGATTCTAGTCGAAGTTGCATACCCTCTACATGGAATGAAATATATGCAACAAGTTGATGTTGAAGAAGCGCCTTTACAGCCTTTAGATGTCAAAAGGTAGAGATGTGCTGGACCACATCCAAGTGTTTGACCAGATGAGCAATGATTGCTGAATATCGGGGGGTCAAGATGGAGGAGGAAGATAAGGCACTTTTGCTATTGTGTTCACTGCCCACATCATATGACTCATTGGTCACGATGTTGCTCTATGGGAAGGAAACATTGTTCTATGAAGATATTGTCTCGATACTTCGGACAAATGAGCAGAGAAAGAAGATGGCCAAGGAAGCTATTTTCTAGGAGGATATATCAGTAGGGGGAAGGGTCAGGCAGAGGCAGGGGCAAGAGCAGGCCTAGGGGACGGTTAAAGTCGAGGAAGGCTAAGTGCTACAAGTGTGGTGAGGTAGGACATTTCAAGAGGGATTGTTCTAAGAGAAAAAATCAAAGGGAGAAAAGGAAAGGATTTGAATCTGAGTACAGTTGCAGGTCAGAAGGTAGAGGATGATCTCTTGATGTATTAAATGGTCGCAGGCACAACACAGAGATGTTGACCTTAAATTCAATTTGTTCTCATCATTACACTCTCAACCGGTCATGGTTCAGCACTTACATAGAGGTTGATGAGGGGTGTGTGACTCTTGATGATAATCATCCTTGCAACGTGACATGAATTGGCATAGTGAGGGTGAGGATGTTTGATGGCATGGTGCGCACTCTTACCAGTATGAAGCATGTTCAAGAACTCAAAAAGATTCTGGTGTCACTGGGGTACCTAGAGCATACTGGATACAGCTTCAGCATTCATGCCAGGAGTGGAGTTCTGAACATCTCCAATGAAATTATGGTAGTAATGAGAGGTAGAAGGCTGAAGAACAACCTATACAGGTTGGAGGGCTCTATGGTGACAAGAAAATCTAAGGTAGCAACTGTGAAATAGGATCCTTGGGATGTATACATGATGTGGCATTATCGCCTAGGCCACATGGGAGACAGAGGGATGAAGGAACTGAGCAAGAGAGAGCTGCTTCTAGACCTGAATGATGAAAATATGGAGAACTGTAAGCCATGTCAGATGGAAAAGCATAGGAGAGTGTAGTTCTTGGTCAGCACAGCTAGGACTATAGAACCTCTGGAGCTAGTAAACATGGATGTCTAGGGACTTGCCCGGTTTCTACAAGGAAAATGGCCAGATACTTCTAAACCCTGATAAATGATTTCTCAAGAAAGCTGTGAATCTACTTCATAAAGGAGAAATCAGAAGTCTTCACCAAGTTCAGGATCTGAAATGCTGAGGTGGAGAAGGAGCAAGGTAGGAGTGTGAAGTGTTTGAGGTCAGACAATAGCGAGGAATACAACAGTAGGAAGTTCTAGAGATTTTGTGAGGAGTGGGGCTTCAAAAGGCACTTCTCGATGATGGAAACTTCTCAATAGGAAAGGATGGCTGAGAGGTTGAACAAAACACAGTTGGAAAAAGAAAGGCAGGGCTTCCAAAGATGTTCTGGATTGACGCAGTAGATGTAGCTAGCTACTTGATCAATCAATCACCGCATACCAAGTTAGATGGAGGCATTCCAGAGAAGATGTGGTCTGGAGGGAAGACAAGCATGAACCATCTGAGGGTGTTTGGATGTACACATATGTGCATGTTGGTGCTGTGGAGCGGAGTAAGTTGGACGCTAGGTCTAAGAAGATAGTGTTCCTAGGCTACCCACATGGAATCAAGGGATATCAGCTATGGGATTCCTTGGAGAAGAAGGTTGTCATCAGCAGGGATGTGACCTTCAATAAGAGCTTGATTCTTCAGAGCAGAGATGGTACAGATGCACAGCAGGGGCTGCAGAAGGTGGAACACGGTAACACTAGTTAGATGATCTCTTATACAGTCGTGCCATTTGCTAGTAGACTAGAAGGATCTGAGATTCAGGTGAAGAGGACTGACAGAGAGGTTAGAAGTCAGGAAGTTCAGCAGGATGCAGCTGGGCAGAGGATTGATATTAGGATCGCACTGCACAGGCTCAGGAGAAACATGCGACCACTAATTCAATACGGCTTCGAGGATTCGATGTCATATACCTTAGTGATAGCGAATGAAGACCTTTACACCCATCAGGAGGCTATGAAGAGCCAGGATAGTCAAAACAGAGATAGATGGGTCTAAAATATGGTAGAAGAGATGCAAGTTATAGTAGAAGAGATGCAATTTATCCATAGGAATGGCTCGTGGCAGTTGGTCCAGTTGCCACAAGGAAAGAAATTCATTAGTTACAAATGGGTTTATCAGCATAAGAAAGGGCCTTTAGTGTAAGAGGGTATCAGGTATAAGGCAGGACTAGCGGCCAGAGGATACTCTCAGAAGGAAGGCATCGACTATAGAGAGCTAGTGAAAATAGGTAGAGTGGAGCTGGTGAAGGTATACACCAAGAGAACCCAACAGATGCATTGACCAAGGTTCTTTTACGTGATAGCTTTCGTAGGTATTGCAGTTGATGGACACGGCGACGTGCAGAGAGCTTGAAGCATCAAGATGATTGTTGGGCCTGATCATAGCCTATTCCTTCTCGGAACGAAGCTCACAGCTTCATGGTGTTTCCTTTCTCCCAAGGAGAACGAAGCCGTGCAGCTTCATGGTGGTTTCAGCCACGAGTTCTTGTTCTCGGCTTCGATCAACACGTGGAGGGAGATGCTGGGACGTGAATGAAGTCTCATGAGCAGAGGTTTCCATGAGAAAAGTCAACGTGTGGCCTTCACGTGTGAAGGAAGCACCGTGACCGTGGCGTACGTAAAGAGTTTCAGCCTTGACTCACATACGGTGTGGGGAAGGAAGGAGGGGAGGCTCCTTTGCTTGCTTGATATGGGCCTGATCACAGTCTCTTCCATCTCAGAACGAAGCTGCATGGCTTCGTGGTGTTTTCTTTGGCCCAAGGAGAACGAAGCAGTACAGTTTCATGGTGGTTTCAACCGCAAGTTCTCGTTCTTGGCTTCGGTCAACACGTGAAGGAAGATGTTGGGACGTGAACGAAGCCTCGCGAGGAGAGGTTTCCGTGAGAAAAGTCAATGCGTGGCCTTCACATGTGAAGGAAGAACCGTGACCATAACGTACATGAAGAGTTTCAACCTTGACTCACGTATGGTGTGGGGAAGGAAGAGGGAGGCGGGCTCCAGCCAAGCAAAGGAAAAAGGATTAAAATAAATCCAAAAAAAAGGTTATGGGATTCAAACACAGGATCAAAGGGTTTAAGAGCAAACGCATTGCTGTTATGCCAATCTAATTATTGGTAATAAAGGATTAAGCCCAGAGTATTTCTTCAGCAAGATTAATCTTATCGTGATTCATCAAGAACTAAATCCCAACACAAAGCCTCCTAATAATTATGTCAAATATATAAATTTAAATCTAATCTTCATCATCATTAGGTTTGCTTTGCTGAACCATTAGTTAAGAATAATCTAATTAATAATTTAAAATTATCATACAGATTATTATATTTAATAATTTTAAATTAGACTCTTAACCTTAATATAAATATAAATATTTAATGATACTTAATATAATTATACATTTAATTTATAATGGATAATATTTAAATATTAATATTATTTTTTATTTAATATTTAATATATAATACAATATATTATTAAATATTTATATATACATATTAATATATATTATATAATGAAATATTTAATACTATTATATATATATTATAGTATATAATTATATTAAATAATTATAATATTTAAAATATAATATTTTTTAACTTGGTTTACAAAGAATCTTAAGTTTTATTAGAACATTTGATATTCCAGCAAAAAAAAAGAGTGAGACTCAGTCAAAAAATAAAAAGAATTTATAATAGAATCCAAATAGCTTTTTAAAAAATAAATTAATTACTTTATTTTGTTGCTATGAATCAAAGGTGAAAATCTATACTTTTAAGAATTTGATTATCTCGAGTGTTTAGATTACTGACTTAAAATTTTAATATCTACGGTTGAGATCTTTGGAGCTTGGACTTTGACTCCTTGAAGTAAATGAAAGGCTATTTCGAGACAAACTTATACCGCGTTCTGGAATCACCGTCCAGAAAGATGGATTGCTTGCTTTGGTTAACCAATTTATCTAGCACTCAAAAATATCAATTAATTAAGATTAAAAAATATAATTATATTTTATTTATGTGAGGTATAATCTGATTTTATATTACTCATTCATAATTTAAAGGGTAGTAATTAACTGATCCATTCGAGTCTGCTTGGTCCCGTTATCAACCAATTGGTTTATTAACGTAGGATGCTCGCAAAAAAATAAGAAAATAAAAAAATATAGAAAACAAAGTGAAGAAAAGGGTTCAAAGTTTAATTTTTTTGAAATATTTTTGAGAAACTTTCAAACTCCTACGTCCCTTAGAGTTTATTTTACTAAATCAATCAGCGTTAGGTTTATCTGAAGACATGATTTAAAGCACACCTATATCATTTGAATTCATAAATAATTATGAGTAATCAATAAAAATCTATCAAAATATTTTCAATTCAAATGGAAAAAACTGAATATGTCAAGTAATGAAAAAAGTCTTGATTTCTCAAAATAAAAAAAAATCTCTTCAAAATTAGACAAAATTGGTATTTCTTGACTTAGAAAGATTATGTCCTTCAATTTTAAAGAAAAAAATAAACATAAGTTATACTGCTATATTTTGAACCCTTTGATAGGTAATGGAATCTATTAGACTTAAACAAAGCTTTAATTAAATGCTATTTTTTAAATCATGAAGCGGATTGAGTGAAATTGGGTTACACTTCAGATAAATAAAATGTAATTATTCTTCTAAAAAAAACTCCTGTGTTGATTTTACCCTTTATCTCAATCGATAATCAATCCTGCTCTTACCTAGTCCATCTCTAACATTTTAGAAAAACCAAAATCCTTAAAACTCAAACTGACCTAGTATTTAACCGTTGGGTTATTATTATATTTCTTGCTATTGATTGTTATAATACCCTGTTCATTGGATTGCCATTTGCAATTTAAGACATCCACTTCAAACTCCAATATCATGGAATTTCTCTATTACACAGTCTGAGGGGACTGTAACCAACATAAGAAATAAAAAAGGAAACAAAAAATTAAAGGATTAATGTGAGGAACTGAGGTGGCTAAGTTATCTTTTAGGCATCAAATACTGCAGGACACTGCCATCACCTGATACGGGATTTTTCATTTCGGGTCACCGATCTGCAGTCAAGGGAGAGTTGGGAGTACCATCTCTTAATTTCCCAAAAGCTTAAGATTGCATGGACTAGGAACCATTTTTAGAGGCAAAGCTTTGTCTTGGTGCCCTCATGGGAGGACCACCTCAAAGTGTCATTAAAAGTTACAGATGATACAGTGAAACTGGTGACAACAAATAATTGCCAAGCCTGCCTCCTCTACCTCCAGCAACCTCCAGTGACGATGCTTCCGAGATTCAACCGCCTTCTCCATTACTATCACCAGGACGTACCGAGCTATACCTCTGCCATGCCCATCGGTGAAAACCACCAAATCAACCAATGCCAAATCCCTCCCAGCCCCATGGGGATTTGCTGGAGCCACCTCGGCTAGAAGCCATGCCACTAGTTGATATTGGGTCTAGTCTACTCTCTTTCGACATTGAAACTCTACTGCACCTCTCGTCAGCACTGTGCAGAAACCACCCGCCCATTGGTCCTTCCTCCTTGATTGAAGATTGTCCACCATTGTAGCGACCAATGCATCCATTGTTCTGAGGTCCTCTTCTCAATGCCTTATCAATCTTTGCTCAGCTATTGCTGAGACCCAGCGAATCAAGGATCTGAAGGTCTCAATCGATTGGGACTCGATGAAGAATACAACTAAGATAATTCCAAAATAAAGCTTGAATAAAAAAATAATTATTTTTTATTATAAAAAAATTAAAAAGAGAAACTTTTTCTTGTATATATTTAAGAGGCTTTTTTTTTTTTTTTTCTTTTTGATTGATTACAGTCGCCATCAAAATTAATACGCACCCTTGTATCTAACGAAAATATTAAAGTACCTATCCTAATTCTACTGTACCAATATTCTATAAATTATTATATAAGTTTACTATAAGGCTATTGAAAGGTTTTATTTCATTTATTAGATTACACCAACTCTAATTTCTAAGTAAAGATTGCAACTATTTGCAACACTGCGCGCATTTCCAACTTAATTAAACTCTTTTCAGAATTTTAAAAATATTTTTCATCTAACCCATGCATTTTATTTATCTCCTAATTCTGAACGTTGACAAATATGCATAAAGGGAAGAAAATATTATAATTTTATAATTTAATTTTAACCGTATAAAATTAGAAAATAAATTAATATTTTCATATCTTATTCTTTGTTTCTAAAATTTAAATCAAACCTAGTGGTAAGTAATATCCATAATTTTGATTTTTCTGTGGGTTTACGCGTGGAAACATAGTAGCAAAGACCTTTGAAAATTCCAGTACATTCATTTAGTGCGAACGCGCGCCCGCGAACTCGGGGAAGCGTGGGTCGCACTCAATCCAATCACCCGAGTCCATGCGGTATTGACTTTTGGAGTCAAAACGGGATCTTGTTTCTTAAATTCTTAGCGGAGCGAAGTCTCAACCACGTTTGAACGCGACAACTTCCTTCACCGCTCCGCGGTTGAATGCGACAGCTTCTCTCACCAATCCAAACCTGTTAAGGAAGAAAGCGTTCTTCCGTTTGCTCCGTAGCTCACGAGCGTTTGCCGCGGTGTCAACCAACGCCTATATCGTACTGCTGCTGGATAGGGATGCAACTCAAGCTCATAAAACTCATATTTCTTATATCCTAACTCTAATTTTATTTGATGAGGCTAGCGAATTCTATGGGCCATAATGACAGCATTCGGATTTGACAATTCGATCTTTCCTTCATTCGTCACCTTCTCTTTCTTCTTCGCGTGGAGTTAGCCTCGGCCCCAGTCAGCTTCGGCTCCAATCGGCCTTGGCTCCAGTCGGCCTTGGCCTCGGCTCCAATCGGCCCCGGCTTCAGTCGGCCTCGGCATCTCCAATTTAGCCGAGGCGGCCCTGATATCATCCAAGTCGACCTCAGCCCCAGTCAGCCTCGGACAGCACTCGGCCACCTCAGCCTCGGCCTTGGCTCCAATCGACCTCGGCCCTAGTCGGCCCCGGCACATCATCCAAGTCGGCCCCGACACATCGTCCAAGTCGGCCTCGCCCCGATATCATCCAAGTCGGCCTCGGCCTCAGCCTCGGCCTCGGCCCAGTCGGCCTTGGCACATCATTCAAGTCGACCTCATCCCGGCATCATCCAAGTCGGCCTCGGCCCCAGTCGGCCTTGGCTCCAGTCGGCCTCAGCCCCAGTTGGCCTCGGCTCCAGTAGGCCTCGGTCCCTGTCGACCTCGCACGGCCTCGGCCTCAGCTCTTCCACTCAGCCTCAACCTCAGCTCCCAGCACCGAGCTCCCCTCGGCCTTGTACGGCCTCGGCACTCGGCTGCCCCTTCGGCCTCGATTGCCACCTCGGCCTCGTACGGCCTCAAGCCTTGGCTCCTCCAACTCGGCCTCGGACTTCTCCCTTGGCCTCGGCCTCGACACCAAGCTTCCCTCGGCACTCAGCTGCCACCTCGGCCTCGTACGGCATCAAGCCTCGGCTCCTCCAACTCAGCCTCGGACTTCTCCCTCGGCCTCAGCCTCGGCACCTCAGCTCGGCCACGGACATCCCATCCCAGCCTCTAGCTTCGTCCCAGCCACGGACATCTCGCCTCGGCACCTCAGCACCTCAGCCTTGGCCTCGGCCATGAACAGTGCTCGGCCACATCAGCCTCGGCCTCGGCCATGAACAGTGCTCGGCCACCTCAGCCTCAGCCTCGGCCATGAACAGTACCATGCAAGTGAACAGTGTTATGCAAGCACTCTATAATCGATGCTCTACAAGGGACAGCTGGCTTCAACTCCAAGTTGTATCTTCTGCCCCAATGGCTACACCGTGGGGCCTGCATGCCTGGCTCTACCACCTTTTATCTCTCTTACCTGCAGCAGTTAAATCAAAAGGCCATCCACTTTGACGGAACTTGACCCACCAACAGCTGCAGCCACCCACTCTAACGGAACTTGGCCTGCAGTCCTGACATGTCAAAGAAGGAAGCAAGCCCTGCCATTGCTGCCATGCTCTGATAAGTGGCAGCACCCCATGCCTCACAGACATCAGCTCTGACACTCCACCCACTAAAGTCATCATTATGGAACCTCAGCCACTCAAATCAGGCAAACTCTAAGCATCTATAAAAGGATAAGAGGGACCCCCGACCAGGTAACTAGAACTAAGAACTGATAACTCCAAAAAATGCTCATTCTTGCTCACAGAGAGCTCTTCTCTGGCCTCTCTCTCTCTTTTTCTTTCGAGCTTCCTCAAGCTCACAGCTGTTGTCCAGGGCACTAACTTGAGCATCGGAGGGTCCCCGCCGGAATCTCCAGTCCTCATGACTTTTTACAGGCTCCCAGACTCAAGAGGCTGGCCGAAAGATCCCGGGCTCGCTGGAGGAGGCGGCCGAACGCTCGCGAACGTTCGAGGGGTGATCTGGCAACAATACTATTTATAAAATTTTAACTCTAATTTTAATCTTATTTGTAAAATCTCAACCCTAATCCTATTTTTAAAAATCGGATTCGGATTGAATTTTAGATTGAAATACAGATTGATGAAAAATAAAATAAAATTGAAACTCTTACGAATGGCTCTTTATTGTTCATCAGAGACCAATCGACCATTAAACATGTTCCCCTCCCTCTATAACAGGGCTTATATCTTTCAAAAGTGCCTCTAAAACCATCTCGTATGAAATTACTGAGGTACAAAAATAGCTCAGCTCTGCCGAGGCATTCATATGCCTCGGTTTGGCCGAGGTATAAGAACGGTTCGGTCTGGCCGAAGCAAAATCTTTGGCCAAGGCATAAAATATTTCGGTACCGTTGAGTATATGAGGATAGAATGCTTCGGCTCTGTCGAGGCATATGAATACCTCGTTCCGGCCAAGATAGGAGGATAGCTCGGCTCTGTTGGGGTAAAAGGAATGGCTCGAAATGATTCAATCTAAGAGTGACTTGGTATGAGGATGGTTCGGTCTTATCGAGATGTATCAGCTTTGTTGTTTTCTAGATATGATAGCTGGCTGATCAAAAATCAAAAGTGGTTTCAACCCTTTTTATCGTGTGCACGAGCATCGGCACGTTGATAATTTTACCTCTCATCACCCACTATTTCCCCAGTTACGTATGCATATGTGGCAATTTTTATTTTTCACGCATGCTTGCACTAATTATTTCACTCCATATATGTGAATTGTAACTGAACATGCTTTGACTTGGAGAGGAGGATCCTCCAATAAAATTCTTACAAACAGTGAAAGAAATATCTCGATGACTAACCAGAAGGTAGCAATCACATGATTTTAATAAAGAAGTTTTTGCACTCGAATTGGAGTGTCAAATAGCAACCATTAGTGTCAACTATCAAGTGGCGTACTGGACCATACAATCGGCCCATGTACATGAGATCATGCCAGCGGAGCCACTATTCTCTTTTGAATTTGTGATGCCCAAGCTTGTTTGAAGGCTAGCAGAGAAGTGGCAGGGCATGGTCCACTTGATCGACTTGTTAGGGATTAGAATATATATATATATATATATGGAGAGAAAGGAGAATATTTAGGTCTGGACCCAATCTATTTAATGGGTCTAGAACCTAAAATGGAGCCAAAGCTTGTCCTCAATCAAGATGGCAAAGATTATCAATCGTAGTTGAGCTCTGCCAGCAAGCGGATTGGGACTCAGAGTCCTAATTGGAGTTGAGAAAGGACATCGGAGTCCTCTAACAAATAAAGTCTATCCTCTAATAATCACAAAAAAAAATTAAATAATTGCCAACAACTGTCCCCTCATTCCATTCTTGAGCTATCAAACGTTATTGGCTGCTACATGTTGGTCGACAATGATCAACTTATCTTCATTTCCAATTGATGCTATAAACCAACCTTAGATTTCTACTTCATTATTTGTTCAAAACTTCTCACCCTTATTTCAGTAAAATCAATTCTCTGCTGCCTCGCTTGTAGCCAATATTTACTCTTGTAAGAAAGGAAGAATTAATTGCCACCCTTTGTCTTTTTTCTCCATCTTAGCTGCCATTGGATCAATATTGTTCATGATCACCAAAAATGTGAAATAAGGTTAGATTAGGTTTCCTAGTAGCAATTAATTGATCATCAATTTTGGTTCTCATCAGCAGTTGGCCTTGTCCTTGATGTTGTCACATCACCACATTTAGGCTACTCGGCGTTTGTCCTTCCTTAAGTAGAAAGTTATAGGAAGGGTGTCATTCCATGTTTTTTACCGTCTGTCTCTATTTTGAATGATAACTTGTGGTTGGTAATACTCTTCCATCATCAGCAAAAAGCATTCTATCTCTTGGTTTGTGCAAAGGATGGTCGAAAGCAGGAAGGAGGAAAACTCCCCTATTTTCAATAAGGAAGGAGAGAATGCCCTGCCTCTTTCTCTCTCCTTTTTTTTATTTTCTTTCTCTTCATTCTATCTCAGCTCTTTCTTTGACTTTTTTCTTGCTTTCTCTCTCTACAAGGGTTAGGATCTTAGTTTTAAGTCCTAAGCAGAATAATATTTTGTCCAAGAGATTTGAGAAAGAATATATATATATATATATATATATATATATATATATATATATATATATATATATATATATATATATATGTGTGTATATATATATATATATATATATATATATATATATATATATATATATATATATATATATATATATATATATATATATATGTGTGTGTGTGTGTATATATATATGATATGACTGATCCCGCGTCGTCAAGATAAAAGGTAACGGCGGCTGATGACCCGAGACCTCCCATCGATCTCGGGGTGCACCGGCATTCTCCCCACCCCGGGACCCCTTCCGGTCTCAGGTGGGGTCATCATTTTGACCCCGAGAATCCCACCGGTCTCGAGGTGCACCGGCATTCTCCCCACCCCCGGGATCCCTTCCGGTCTCGGGTGGGGTCATCATCTCTTGACCCCGAGACCCCCTACCGGTCTCGGGGTGCACCAGCATTCTCCCCACCCCGGGACCCCTTCCGGTCTCGGGATGGGGTCATCATCTCTTGACCCCGAGACCTCCCACCGGTCTCGGGGTGAACCGGCATTCTCCCCACCCCCGGGACCCCTTCCGGTCTCGGGGTGGGGTCATCATCTCTTGACCCCGAGACCTCCCACCGGTCTCGGGGTGCACCGGCATTCTCCCCACCCCTGGGACCCCTTCCGGTCTCGGGATGGGGTCATCAACTCTTGACCCCGAGACCCCCTACCGGTCTCGGGGTGCACCGGCATTCTCCCCACCCCGGGACCCCTTCCGGTCTCGGGGTGGGGTCATCATCTCTTGACCCTGAGACCCCCCACCGGTCTCGGGGTGCACCGGCATTCTCCCCACCCCCGGGACCCCTTCCGGTCTCGGGGTGGGGTCATTATCTCTTGACCCCGAGACCCCCCACCGGTCTCGAGGTGCACCGGCATTCTCCCCACCCCCGGGACCCCTTCTGGTCTCGGGGTGGGGTCATCATCTCTTGACCCCGAGACCCCCCACCGGTCTCGGGGTGCATCGGCATTCTCCCCACCCTCGGGACCTCCTCCGGTCTCGGGGTGGGGTCATCATCTCTTGACCCCGAGATCCCCCACCGGTCTCGGGATGCACCGGCATTCTCCCCACCCCGGGACCCCTTCCGGTCTCGGGGTGGGGTCATCATCTCTTGACCCCGAGACCCCCCACCGGTCTTGGGGTGCACCGGCATTCTCCCCACCCCCGGGACCCCTTCCAGTCTCGGGGTGGGGTCATCATCTCTTGACCATGAGACCCCCCATCGGTCTTGGGGTGCACCGGCATTCTCCCCACCCCCAGGACCCCTTCCGGTTTCGGGGTGGGGTCATCATCTCTTAACCCCGAGACCCCCCACCGGTCTCGGGGTGCACCGGCATTCTCCCCACCCCTAGGACCCCTTCCGGTCTCGGGGTGGGTCATCAGCGATTGGCATGCAGTTTAATCGTCGAAAGAAATGACGACTCCAGGCCACACGACGCACCCACGTGATTCTCCGTACGCCCGTGGTTGCACCCCGTTACGGAGGGCCATACCTCATAACGGCGTATGGTGCATTGCATGTCCCTGTGCATGGCCATGCCTTGCTACGGCGTACGATTTGCTACCACTTGCGACTGTGCTCAGTCATATCAGCCGACGGCATGCACTGAATGCCTTCGCAGCTGTTGGACACGTGCGATATCACGTCGGCAGGCGGTACGGGATGTCTCCGGCGCGCGCAGCGATGGTACGACGGTGATCTTCCGAAACAGTAAGATAGGATATTCGGACAGGTAAAAACACGTGCTCGCGCTGTAAGTAGGGATCTGAACTCTGGTTTTCTGAGCTTTCTTCCTCCCAGCAAAACCCTAACCGCCTCAGTTCTTTTCCGGCTGAGCGGTTCTTTGTCTGAGCCCAAGTGACTGACTTAATCGTCGGAGGGTTCCTACCGGAACCGCCGGTCTCCGGGGACTTTTCTTGTAGGGCTCCGAGGAGAAGGACGTCCGTCTTCCCGGCGTTTGAGGAAAGTGACTTGGTGCCATCAGATTGGCGCGCCAGGTAGGGGGAAGAAAAGAAAGACATCGAACCAGCAGCTTACTTTCCCTCTCTTCAAGCTCTTGAAGCCATGGTGACGACCCGAACAAAGGGAGTTTCAGCCGGTCGCGCTGGGGGGCAGTGCCGCGGGCCGGTCCACCCGCGGAGGCCCCCCCGACTCTCGTATCCAGTATTCTGGAGCCCCTGCATCTCCGGGGGCAGGGCCTCCTGCTCCGCAGAATGACGCTCCCGCGCCTGCTCCGCAAAAACTCCAGGAAGATCGACTCACTGCCCTGGCCATGCAGGTCCAGTCTTTAGCGGCGATGGTTCAGGGCTTGCAGCACCAGCAGGCGGCTGTGCAGCTACCGGAGCCGAATCCGTCTGTTTCGGGGGTGGTGCAACCCAGCCAGCATTCCTCCCATCGGAGATTGCCGGTTCCCACGGATCGTTGCCGCCGATCCCCGGCCAAGCCTCACCGCCATGAAGCCTCTAAGAGACCTCGATCTCCCTCTCGCCACGCTAGTGTTTCCCCTAAGCGGTGGCACGGGAAGGAGGCGGAGCGTCCGCGCTGGCATCACCGCCCTCGCTCTTCTTTCGAATCTTCGGGGGAGGGCTCTTTTGATGGCCGGATGCCTCGTCGAGCCGAGCATCGACTCGAGGAGTGTAATCAGAAGCAGGAGGAGCTTAGCCATCGGATCACCCACCTGCCAGAAACAGATTACGACAGTCGGCCTCCCTTGTCTCGCCGCATCATGGAAGAGCCCATCTCTACTAGGTTCCGCCTTCCTCAACTAGATCCATACGACGGGACCACGGACCCCCTGGACCATTTGGAGAGCTATAAGGTACTCATGCAAGTCCAGGGGGCCACTGATTCACTTATGTGCGTTGCTTTCCCGGCCACTCTGAAGAAGGCTGCTCGAGCTTGGTATTCTCGTCTGCCGCCACGAAGCATCGACTCCTTCCGCTAGTTGGAGAGGGCTTTTCTGGCCCATTTTGATGCTTGCCGGAAGATCCCGAGGGTGGCGGACAGTCTCTTTGCCGTTCAGCAGAAGAATGGCGAGCCCCTGCGGGATTACGTTGCCCGGTTCAAAGAAGCAGCCCTGGAGGTCTACAACTGGAAGACTCGGTGGCTACCCTAGCTCTGAAGCGGGGGCTCCACCCTTCTCGCTTCGCGTATTCTCTTGACAAGAAGCCGCCGGGCTCTTACTCTGAACTTCTGATCCGGGCCCAGAAGTACATCCGGACGGACGAAGCCGACTTTTCCCGGTGCGAAGCTGGCGGAAGTGTCCCCAGGAAGCCGACCCAGCCGGAACCTGCAGAAGTCCGCCCCAGGAGGCCCGAGCCTCCTCGCCGGCCAGACAACCGTCCTCGACCCCTGCACCAAGAGACGGACCCTACACCCCCTTGCTCGCCCCAATATCTCAGATCCTGCTCGAGATTGAAGGGGAGTCTTATCTGCAGCGCCCTCCTCCCATCAACCCGAAGATCCCCCAGAACAAGAACCTCTACTGCCGCTACCACCGGGACCATGGCCACGACACCGACGATTGCCGTCAGCTGAAGAAGGCTATTGAAGACCTTATTCAGTGGGGCCACCTGGGAAAGTTCGTTCAGAGGAATAACCCGGGAGCTCCTGGCCCGTCGGCGCCCTCGCCACCGGTGATCGACAATGCCCCGACGGAGAAGACGGTAGCGATGATTTCCTGGGGGGCAGGAGGCCCGTCGAAGAAACCAAGGGGGGAGGGGGGGCAGAGACTGTAATTCCTTTCTTCGAAAGGGACTTGGATGGGGTTGTAAATAAGGATGATGATAGCGTCATCGTGTCCATGATGATCGCTAGGCACCCTGTAAAAAGAATCTTAGTTGACAGTGGGAGCTCCGTAGATGTTTTAAACTACGATGCCTTTGTTCGTATGAACTTGTCACATGATCTGCTTCGACCTGTCGCCACGCCTTTGATGGGGTTCACAGGAGATTCCGCGAAGGTTGAAGGGGAAGTCACTCTTCCCGTAACGGCTGGTACGGCTCCGTGCCAAAGCACTATTCTCATGAAGTTTTTGGTGGTTCGTGTGCCCCTCGCATACAATGCGATCCTCGGGAGGCCCGGGCTCAACCTCCTGGATGCCATCATATCTACCAAGCGGCTCCTCGTGAGGTTCCCAACCAGCAAAGGGGTCGGGGAGATGCGAGGAGAGCAGGATCCGCCGACACTTTGCTATCATTTGGCCCCTAGTCCTCAGGAGACGGCCCCTATACCGGCACCTGAGGCGCTTGACCCGCGAGACTTGGAAAAGAGGGGGGAGCCAGCCGAGCGGCTGCTCACTTTCCCCCTCGGGGAGGACTCTGCGCGGACAGTCAGGGTTGGAGCCTTGCTTCCGGAAGAGGCCCGTGACCGACTCCTTACCTTCCTGCGGGTCAACGCGGACGTCTTGCATGGTCAGAGTCCGACATGCCGGGGATTCCGGAGGAGGTGATTACGCACCAGCTTAACATTCGGCCGGGGTGCCGGCCCGTCAGGTAGAAGAAAAGGAGTTTTGCCCCTGACCGGCAGAAGGCCGTTGATGAGGAGGTGCGGAAGCTGCTGGCGGCTGGTCACATCCGCGAGGTGCGTTACCCGGACTGGCTAGCGAATGTCGTAATGGTTCGCAAGGCCAGCGGAAGCTGGAGGATGTGCGTGGATTTCACCGACCTCAACAAGGCGTGCCCCAAGGACAGCTTCCCACTACCCCGAATCGACCAGCTGGTGGATGCCACCTCGGGCATGAGACTCTCAGTTTCATGGATGCGTTCTTGGGGTATAATCAAATCAAGATGAGCCCGGCAGATGAAGAAGCAACTTCCTTTATCACAGAGAAGGGGATTTATTGTTACAGGGTGATGCCTTTGGATTGAAAAACGCCGGGGCCACTTATCAAAGATTGATGAACAAGGTCTTTGAGGACCAGCTAGGGCGCAACATGGAGGTGTATGTGGATGACATGCTGACCAAGAGCACCAGTGCGACGGACCATGTAGCTGACCTCGAGGAGACTTTCAACAACTTGCGTCGGTATCGGATGAAGCTCAACCCCCATAAATGCGCCTTTGGAGTAGCAGCAGGCAAGTTCTTGGGTTTTATGGTGACCCAACGCGGGATTGAAGCCAACCCCGACAAGATTAGGGCTATCCTGGAGATGAGGCCCCCAGCCAATAAGAAGGAAGTGCAGCGCCTAACGGGGAGGGTGGCGGCCTTGAGTCGTTTCATGTCAAGGTCGGCGGAAAGGTGCCTGCCCTTCTTTAAGGCGCTGCGCAAGGTCAACAACTTCGAATGGACGAAGGAGTGTCAGGGTTCCTTTGAGGAATTGAAGCAGTTTCTCTCCACTCCTCCGCTGTTGTCCAAGCCTGAAAATGGAGAGGAGCTTTTTATATCTTGCAGCTTCCCCCGAGGCTGTCAGCTCCGTACTCGTGCGTATGGATGCCGACGGGGCTCAGAAGCCATCTATTACACCAGCAAAGTACTCCATGACGCCGAGACCAGGTATTCGAAAACCGAGAAGGTTATCTTCGCCTTGGTGGTCTCTACTCAGCGCCTCCGGCCTTACTTCCAAGCCCATCCCATCGTGGTGCTTACGGACCAGCCCCTTCGAGCCATCTTATCTCGCCCCAACACCTCCGGTCGGTTGGCCAAGTGGGCCATTAAGCTAAGTGAGTTCGATCTATCCATCCAGCCAAGGTCAGCCATGAAGTCTCAGGTGTTGGCGGATTTCCTGGTCGAGTGTTCCTGGACCGAGAGGGATATGGAGGGGGTGCGATCGGAGGAGTGTGTGGACTCTCCCTCATCTGAGGAGGCGGAGGACTGGATCCTGCATGTGGATGGAGCGGCAAACTCTCAAGGAAGCAGAGCCGGACTCATTCTCGCAAGCCAGAGGGAGACGTAGTGGAGTACGCTCTCAGATTCCAGTTCCCAGCAACTAATAATCAGGCAGAGTACGAAGCCTTGCTAGCGGGGATGAGGTTAGCTGAGGGGCTAGGCGCTGGGCGTTTGAGGGCCTTCACGGACTCTCAACTTGTTTCTGGGTAGGTCACCGGAGAGTACGAAGCTAGGGACCCAACCATGTCCCGATACTTGAGCAAGGTGCAGTCCCAGGCATCTCGTTTCTCTTACTTCCGTCAGCTATATCCCCAGAGCGGAGAATGCCAGGGCCGATGCATTGTCCCGCCTGGCCACTTCGGCCGACGGGACGCTGGGAAGGACATACGTGGAACATCTACAAGTCCCGAGCACCGAGGTCGCGGATGAAGCATTGCCAGTGGAGCAAGAGCTCTCCTGGATGGATGCCTACATCCGGTATTTGACTGATGGTACTCTCTCGAGAATCCCGCTGAGGCCAGGCTGCTCAGGCGGAGGGCCCCGAGATTTTGATGATGAACGGGAAGCTTTATCGAAATCCTTCTTGTACCCAGTTCTCAGGTGTGTGGGGTCGACCGAATAAGATTACATCCTCAGAGAGATCCACGAAGGTATCTGCGGGAGTCACCTGGGGGGCAGAGCCTTAGCCTACAAGGCCCTGCGCCAAGGGTACTTCTGGCTGACGATGAAGGAAGACGCGGCTGAGCTTGTTAAGAAATGTGATAGTTGTCAACGTCACGCTAATATCCAGCGACAGCCGACGTCTCACCTGACCCCCTTGGTAGCACCTTGGCCCTTCGCCCAGTGGGGCATGGATATCCTGGACCATTTCCCCCGGCCTCCGGACAGCGAAAGTTCCTCTTGGTAGCGGTGGATCACTTCACCAAGTGGGTTGAAGCCGAGGCCTTGGCCAAGATTACCGAAAGCAAAGTGAGATCCTTCTTCTGGAAGTCCATCATATGTCGGTTTGGGCTACCGCACACGTTAGTCACTGACAACGGCCGGCAATTTGACAACGCGCCCTTCCGGGAGTTCTGCTCTGAGCTGGGTATCCGCCAGAGGTTCACTTCCATCGGGCATCCTCAAACCAACGGGGCGGCCGAGGTGACTAATCGGATCATTCTCAGGGGCTGAGATCTCGGCTAGATGGCTGCAAGGGGCGATGGGTGGAGGAACTCCCTAATGTGCTATGGGCCTACCACACAACGCCGCGAGCCCCCACCAGCGAGACGCCGTTCAGCTTAGTCTTTGGCTCTGAAGCTGTTATCCCAGTGGAGGTTGGTGCACCAAGCCCTTGGGTGGAGGCATACAGCGAGGAAGGTAACCCTGACCAGCTGCGAGCCAACCTCGACCTGGTGGAGGAGGTACGAGACCGGGCGCGACTTCGAATGGCGGCCTACCAGCAACGGGCCGCAAAGTACTACAATGCTCGTGTGCACCCCAGGACGTTCCTGCTAGGAGATCTGGTCCTTCGACGGGCTGAGGTCTCGAAGCCAGCTGAGGGAGGCAAGCTAGCCCCAAATTGGGAGGGGCCTTACCGGATTGCTGAAACACTCCGACACGGAGCTTACAAAATTGAAGAACTTGATGGGACGCCACTCCCTAGAGCATAGAATGCAGATAACCTTCGTTGGTATTATCAGTAATGTATTCCTCCTCTCATGTCAAGTATCACCTCTGTATTCACTCGGGTTTTCACCCCTCATACAATATTAACGAGATTCAATTTTAGCTACTGAAATCTTTTTACACCAAAGCCCTGCACCAGCCAGGCATGAAGCCCAGTGTACCACTGGCAGAGAGGTGTACCATCGGCTCTCGGCAACAAAAGCCCGGGTCCAGCAGGGATGGCTCCGGCTGGCCCCAAGCTCCGGCACCAAAGCCCTGCACCAGCCAGACATGAAGCCCAGTGTACCACTGGTAGAGCGGTGTACCACCGGCTCTCGGCAACAAAAGCTCGGGTCCAGTAGGGACGGCTCCGGCCGGCCCCAAGCGCCGGCACAAAAGCCCTGCACTAGTCAGGCACGAAGCCCGACACCCATCGGCACCAAAGCCCTGCACCAGCCAGGCATGAAGCCCAGTATACCACTGGCAGAGCAGTGTACCATCGGCTCTCGGCAACAAAAGCCCGGGTCCAACAGGGATGGCTCCGGCCGGCCCCAAGCGCCGGCACCAAAGCCCTGCACGAGCCAGGCATGAAGCCCAGTGTACCACTGGCAGAGCGGTGTACCACCGGCTCTCGGCAACAAAAGCCCGGGTCCAGCAGGGATGGCTCCGGCTGGCCCCAAGCGTCGGCACCAAAGCCCTGCACCAGCCAGGCATGAAGCCCAGTGTACCACTGGCAGAGCGGTGTACCACCAGCTCTCGGCAACAAAAGCCCGGGTCCAGCAGGGATGGCTCCGGCCGGCCCCAGGCGCCGGCACCAAAGCCCTGCACCAGCCAGGCATGAAGCCCAGTGTACCACTGGCAGAATGGTGTACCACCGGCTCTCGGCAACAAAAGCCCAGGTCCAGCAGGGATGGGTCCGGCCAGCCCCAAGCGCCGGCACCAAAGCCCTGCACAAGTCAGGCACGAAGCCCGACACCCATCGGCACCAAAGCCCTGCACCAGCCAGGCATGAAGCCCAGTGTACCACTGGCAGAGCGGTGTACCACCGGCTCTCGGCAACAAAAGATCGGGTCCAGCAGGGATGGCTCCGGCCGGCCCCAAGCGCCGGCACCAAAGCCCTACACCAGCCAGGCATGAAGCCCAGTGTACCACTGGCAGAGCGGTGTACCACCGGCTCTCGGCAACAAAAGCCGGGTCCAGCAGGGACGGCTCCGACCGGCCCCAAGCGCCGGCACCAAAGCCCTGCACTAGTCAGGCACGAAGCCCGACACCCATCGGCACCCAAAGCCCCGCACCGGCCAGGCATCAAGCCCGAACTCGGACGGCACAAGAAGCTCCGGGCTTGCTAAGCTTAAAGCCTGACACCCGACAACACAAAGTTCCACCGGTCAGATAAAGGCCGACCCCCGCGGGCACCAAAAGCCACATGCCTATTTAGCACAAGGTCCAACACTCGGCAAAACATTGCGCCGATGGTCTCGAGGAGCCCGTCTACCTAACCTCTAACTGCCGGCGTTCCAGCTCCGAAAAACCTACCCTCCCTGGTCCCAACTTTCGGGTCTAAACAGCTGGGGCGGAATAGCTCGAGTTGAGAGTTGTCCCCTGGCGCTATTGGGACTAATGGGATCACGGGGCTACGTGTTGTCAATTGACGAAGTTCATGGTAAGCCAGACTGCATCTTGAAGAATATTCTCATTAATTGAAAGAGATTACAAAATGCCGACGTCGTCAGACTTGCAAAAAAGAAAGAGAACAAAACAACAAGAGTGCGAGCTCACAGCTCTGCTGGTGCGGGCTCATCATCGGAAGGGGCCAAGTCTGACAAATGCTCTAGCTCAACCTCCAGGGCCTGGGGGAAGTTCAGGTCCCTGGCCACCTTCTTCTTCCCATGCTGAAACCCTTCGAGGAACATTGCCGCCGAGGCTTCAGCCAGGTCGTCTGCAAAGCGCTCGGACGCCTTGTACTCCTCTATGAGCCCAGCGGCCCGGGCCTTCTCTGCGGCGAGGGCTTCCGTCGCAACCCTTTCGGCCTCCCGGGCACGGCTCACCTCCTCTTTGGACCGGCCGGCTTCCTCCTTCGCCGCCCGTGCCTCTTTTGTCGCCGCACCCGCTCGCCCTTCGGCCTCTTGGAGGGCTGAAGTTAGCTCAGAGATGTGTATGTCCCTGGCCGTCACAGCATTCTCAGCCTCCGTCATTTGGAGCAGCGCCGCGCGCGCACGGTTGGCGTCAATCTCGCCCGGTTCTCGACGGCCTTTACTTCGCTTGCCCAGGTGCTTCTGGCCGACTCCAGCGCCTTCTCGGCCGCCTCCGCGCGGCGCTGAGCGTCCTCAACCTCTTTCTGCGTCTCCCGCAGGAGGACCTTCCCCCACACATTGCCTCCCTGGCGGCCCTCAGGGAGTGTGCAATCTGCACGCATAAGCCCCAGGTCAGTCGAAGGAAAAGGATGAAAGGTAAAGGGCGAAAAGATCGCTTACCCTGACGACAGCGGCATAGGAGTCCTGGAAGAATGCGCCCGCTTTTTGATGGCTGAGGTCCTCCAGGATCTCGGGAACAAAGACCGGGCCCAGGACTTGCTCGGCCCAGTGACCGTCGTTTAAGAAGTCTCGGGGTGGCCCGGGCTTGCCCCCACCCGCTCCATCATTTCAGCTGTCCTTGGCTCGGTGCGTGGGCCACTCCTGGGCGACCTCTCGGGGGGTGGACTCACGGGACCAGATGGTCCCTCACCCCAATCCCTGGTGGCATCCGACGGGGTCAGTCCTCCAAGAGCCGGAAGCTCTTCGGCCAATATGGGCCCCTCTGCGGCTGGCTCCTCAACGGGGACTCCCGCGGTTGCCCCCATCCCTGGCGGAGTGTTGGCCATGAGATCAACCTCTGGAACAGCCGGGACCTCTTGCGGAGCCGGTGGTGGGGAGACTCGAGCCGGTGGGGAAGCCCAAGCCATCGGACGCTTCGGGGCTGGAGCTTGCTGACCCCCAGGTGATCCTTCCCGGGCCCTCTTCTTAGAGGCAGCCCTCAGGAGTTTTGCCGCCGGTATCTTCATAGCTGCGCAGTATCAGTTGGGCTTTTAAAATTAAAATTTAAAAAAAAAAAGAGAAAAAAGAGAAGAGAGAGAGGGGGAGAGAAGCAAAATTTTTGGCTAAGGGTGGAGAGGACTTACCCTGGTGGGAGATGAGACCCGCCGACTCAAGGTTATCCTCCGACAGCAGCAGAGTGTATCGGGGGACCTCGGTGGCCAACAATAGCCCCAACGCCTCCCGGTCCCCAGGGTGGATGGCGACGGTGTTCCCCCGGAGGTCGGGATCTCCCCACTGGGGCCTGACTTGGTCAATATTCGCAAAAAAGAAACGGGATTTCCACCCCTTAATTGAAGAAGGAAGTAGGAGTTTTAGGACCCGATTGGGTCGGGGTTGGAATAGCCACCAACCCTTTTGAGCCCGAAGGGTGTAGAAAGATCGAAAAAGGCTGATTCGGGGGGTAAACCTCAGGCGATAGCAAAGGATAACAAAGGCGCTGATGACGCGATAGGAATTTGGAACTAATTGAGAGGGGTCAGGGAATAGTAGTTGAGAAGGTTGACGAAAAAGGGCAGAAAAGGTGGGCGGAGACCTGCCTTTAGGCAAATCTCATAGAGGGCCATCCGACCGGGTCGGGAGGAGATGACCCTATCGTCGGGAGTTGATAAGAAAAGCTCAACGTCCTGGGGAACCTGATAACGGGCCTGGATTTTTGCCAAATCCAACCGCATCATCGTGGAGGCCGTCCCCTCTGGGGACCCCTCCGCCATCGAGGAGGCGCCAGCCTCCGACCGGCGGCCCCTCGATGGGGCTCCACCGACGACCCGTCGCCGAGCCAGGGGGACGCGGTCCTCTGAATTAGTGGACCACTCAATTGAAGGGGAAGGAGCGGGAGAGGTACCGTACCTCTCGGAAGAAGGATGACTCTCATAACCGTCCTTCGAGGTCCTAGAAGGAGAACTCATGAGCAAAGGGACAGAAGTCTAGGATGGGTGAAGAGCTGACCTGGAAGGAAGGAAACCAAACGCAGGCCTGTAGGTTGCAGGGGAGATCGGAGTATAGGCACAAAGGGAGACGATGACAAGAGAAGTGGTATGGCGTCAATTTAACTCCTCGCTTGGCTTTATCAGGTTTTCAAATCATCCTGCCTTGTCTCGTCAGCCACATGGCCCCTTGCCATAGGCTGGCTCGCCTCGAGAGACACCCAGCGCGTGGTGCGGCACACCTCTGGCCAATGGTGGGACCCCGCTGACGTCGCCGTAATGAGAGGTAATGATGATGCGGCTTTTTGCGCAAACTTCGAAGAGCCAGTTCTCTCTCTCGAGATCGATCATGGTGGGCACAGTGTACGGAGGGCCGCCTTCTTATATTCCCCAGGCCGTCCGCATATAAGATAAGGACGAGGATCAGCCACGTGGAGAACACCCCTTGCGCCTCAATGGTGAAACCCGTTTCGCCCCAGGGGTGAGGGGGCATCTGATATGACTGATCCTGCATCGTCAAGATAAAAGGTAATGACGGTTGATGACCCCGAGACCCCCACCGGTCTCGGGGTGCACCGGCATTCTCCCCACCCCCGGGACCCCTTTCGGTCTCGGGGTGGGGTCATCATCTCTTGACCCCGAGACCCCCCACCGGTCTCGGGGTGCACCCATTCTCCCCACCCCGGGACCCCTTTCGGTCTCGGGGTGGGGTCATCATCTCTTGACCCCGAGACCCCCCACCGGTCTCGGGGTGCACCGGCATTCTTCCCACCCCCGGGACCCCTTTCGGTCTCGGGGTGGGGTCATCATCTCTTGACCCCGAGACCCCCCAACGGTCTCGGGGTGCATCGGCATTCTCCCCACCCCCGGGACCCCTTTCGGTCTCGGGATGGGGTCATCATCTCTTGACCCCAAGACCCCCCACCGGTCTCGGGGTGCACCGGCATTCTCCCTACCCCCGGGACCCCTTCCGGTCTCGATGGGGTCATCATCTCTGTTGACCCAATTGATGATTTTGATGATTAACAAAACTATTTGAGTATAACAATTGAAGGCTCTAATGATTTTGATTAAGTTTTTCAGATTATAAGTCGATTGAATTATCAAAATCAGGAGTTAAATCTTGTTCTGGATCGAATCTAATGTCTAGGTAAGATTGCAGACATTAGAGTCGACTCCGAGAATCACAGAGCCGACTCCAGTATTTGGCACGGAAGTTAGAGTCGACTCCGAGACTGTTAGAGCCGACTCCAATAGAAAAGATAGAATGTTGATTTTTCTGGCCCCGACTTAGAGTCGACTCCGGGTTTGTTAGAGTCGACTCCAAAAAAGTTTCTTGTCGACCCCAGAAAAGTCAGAGACGACTCCAGAATTAACGGATTAAAGTGTTTCGAGTTAGAGCCGACTCCAGAAAAGTTAGAGTCGACTCCAACCCACCTGGAACGAAAAATCAAATTGCCAGATCAGCTCTAACGGTAATATTTCTATTTTACTTTATTTCTAACGGATATATTTTGTTGCAAGGTACACTCCAACGGATAGTTTTCTTCCAAAAATGGTTTGAAAGAAATCTATAAAAAGGGAAGACTATCATTCAAAAAAAGAAGAAAAATAAAAAGAAAAACAAATAGAGAAATCCCAATTCAAAAATCCGAAAAAGAGAGAGCCTAAATCCAAGAGAAAAAATTCTAGCTCAAATCCACTCCACTCCAAAAAGCTCAAGAGGAATCCAAGGCATTCAAATCAAAGTTTTGGTGGATTTCCCAAATTAGAGAAAGAGGAAAGTTTCTTGCTTCAACCCTTCTCAACTGCTTCAACTGTGAAGAATCGGAGCTGAGGCTTGATTCAATCAGCAAGGAGAAGAAGAAAAGAAGAAAAGAAGAAAAGCTCAAAAGCCAACCAACTACAAATCAGGCTTTTCTAAACCTTGTTATTTTTGATATCTGCTCATTGAGGAGCTGTGTAATTAAACTATTTTTTTGTTTGTATCTAGTTCAATCTGAGGGATTGAACTAGTGGAGGTTAGTTTACCTCGGTACAAGCTTGGTATAGCTTGTGTTAGGGTTTTTGTGCTGGTGAGCCCGTGTAAAACCGGCTGGTTCGTTGTGATCCCGGGAAAACAACAAGTTTGAGTTGTGAGCTTGTAAAACAACTCGGCTGTAATCTAGGAGATTATAGTGTGGACCCAAGTGAATCTTGGGAGTGGACGTAGGTGTTGGTTGCACCGAACCACTATAAAATCTTTGTGTTTGCCGTGCCTTTGTCTCTTCTCTATCTCTATATATTGTGTTTTGCTTTGCATTGTTCCTTCACTTGCACATCTCAAACAAATTTTAAAAGTCTTAAATTTTTTAAGAACCCAATTCACCCCCCCCTCTTGGGTTGCCATCTGGGCCAACAATTGGTATCAGAGCATAGTGCTCATTTAGAGTTTGATCTCACGATCAAGAGCTAAAGATCCATTATGGCAACACAAAGTGGTTCAGTTTTGCTGAAGGTCATTCTACGAATAGACCTCCACTTTTTAATGGCTCAAACTATTCTTATTGGAAAGCTAGAATGAGGATATTCATTCAAGCTTCTGATTATGAGCTTTGGGGTGTTATAATTAAATGGACCTAGTACACCCACACACCTTATTGATGGCACTATTGTTCCTAAGCCCGAAAGGGATTGGAATGATAATGATAGGAAATGGCACAACTTAATGCTAAAGCCATTAATATCTTATATTGTTCCTTAGATCAAATGAATTCAACCGAATCTCTACTTGTAATTCCGCTAAAGAAATTTGGGATAGGTTGGAAGTTACACATGAAGGAACAAACCAAGTAAAAGAATCAAAGATAAATATTCTTGTTCATAAATATGAATTGTTTACATGGAACAAACTGAAACCATCACATGCATGTTCACTAGATTCACGATATTGTGAATGGTTTGAAAAGTCTTGGTAAGTTTATACTAATGCTGATCTTGTTCGCAAAATTCTTAGGTCATTACCAAGATCGTGGGAAGCAAAAGTGACAGCAATCCAAGAAGCCAAAGACCTCAATGCACTCTACCCTTAGAGGAGCTTCTAGGATCTCTCATGACCCACGAATTGACAATGAGGCAGCATAGAGGAGGAACAAAAAGAAGAAAACCATTGCCCTCAAAGCTGCAAAAGAAGAAGAGAGCAGCAGTGATGATGATGATGATGATGATGAGACTGCTCTCTTGGCCAAAAAGTTCAGAAGATTTCATGAGGAGAAAGAAACCCTTCCAAAAAGAAATTTGGAGCAAATGGAAGGAGAAAAGGAAAGAAAAGGACAAGGACAAAGAAAAAGAGAAAGACCCCTTGACTGTTATGAGTGTAAGAAACCGGGGCACTTTAGATATGATTGTCCAAATTGAAAAAGCCTACAAAAAAAAAGAAGGCATATGTGGCAACATGGAGTGATAGCGAAGAATCTTCTTCCGAAGAAGAAGAACAAAAGGAAGTTGCAAATGTTGTTTCATGGCGGACGACAACGATGAGGTAAGTTCCGAAACCCTTGCGATGATTTACATTTGATGAAATGTTTGAGCTTTTAATGAACTTGTGATGATTTTCAATTTTGAAAAAGAAATAAATCTTTTGAAAAATGAAATTAACTTTATTAAAGAAAAGGAAGATCTTAATAATGAAGTTAAGAAACTTAAATCTGAAAAAAATTTTTAAAAGAAAAAGAATTAATTTCCAATGAAAATGATAAACTAAGGAAAGAGGTTGAAAAATATAAGAACATGTTGAGAAATTTACCTTAAGCTCAACTAAATTAACATGTTATTAGATAGTCAAAAAGCTGTTTTTGACAAAGCTGGGATTAGGATATAACACTTTAAGAAAACAAAAATCACTAAAAATATTTTTGTAAAAGCAACCAAAGTAATATAACTTGTTTTAAATGTAATGAAAAAGGTCATAAATCTTTGAATGCAAAATTTAAAACAACAAAAAGTTAAATATTAAAGCTAAGAAAATATGGGTTCCGAAAGGAACAATTTTTATTGCTACTAACCATGAAGGACCCAAGAAAGCTTGGGTACCTAAACATAAGTTTGATGATATTGCAGGAATGTCTTGTGGCCAAAAGATCAAACAAAAGTGGTATCTTGATAGCGGCTGCTCAAGACATATGACGGGTGACAAAGAGGAATTCATCACCCTAGAAGAAAAGAGGTGGAGTTGTGACATTTGGCGATAACGGTAAAGGTCAAATTTGGGCCTTGGTAAAGTTCGCATAACTCCATCTATATATATTGAAAATGTACTTTATGTTGATGGTTTGAAGCATAATCTAATTAGCATAAGTCAATTATGTGATAAAAACTTTAATGTTTCATTTAAATCTTCTTATGCACTGTAACTAATTCTATTGATGATAGCATTGTTTTTACTGGTTATAGAAATGGCAATGTATACTTGTTGACTTAGACAAATTTGTCTAAAGTAATCATTGCTTAATTGCTGATAATGCTAACATAATGAGATTAGTTGGTTGTGGCATCGTAGATTAGGTCATGCAAGCACACACCTTATTTCAAAACTAATTAAATGGATTTAGTAAAGGTTTACCTAAATTAGATTTTGAAAATAAAAATATGTGATGCATGTCAATTTGGAAAAAACAAGAAGTTCTTTTAAATCTAAAAATTTGTTTCAACTTCTAGGGCCACTAGAGCTACTTCACATGGACCTTTTTGGACCAACTAGAACCACAAGTCTAGGAGGAAAGAAATATGGTCTAGTGATTGTAGATGATTACTCTAGATATACTTGGGTAATGTTTTTAGCTCACAAAGATGAGACTTTCTCGATATTCCTGAAATTCTTCAAGAAAGTCACAAATGAGAAAAACACTACCATAGTATCTCTAAGAAGTGATCATGGAACAGAATTTGAAAATCACTTATTTGAAAATTTTTGCACTGAAAATGGAATTAATCATAATTTTTGCACCTAGGACTCCACAACAAAATGGTGTAGTTGAAAGGAAAAATAGAACTCTAGAAGACATGGCCCGTACCATGCTATGTGAAAGCAACTTACCAAATACTTTTGGGCGGAAGCTATTAACACAGCATGTTACATCTTAAATAGAGCTTAATAAGACCAATATTAAAGAAAACACCTTATGAATTATGGAATGAAAGAAAACCCAACATAAAATACTTTCATGCATTTGGATGTAAATGTTTCATTCATAATAATGGTAAAAACAACTTAGGAAAATTTGATGCTAAATCTGATGAAGGAATTTCTTAGGTTATTCAACAACTAGTAAAGCATATAGAATCTTTAACAAGAAAACCTTAGTAGTTGAAGAATCCATTCATGTAGTTTTTGATGAATCTTTAGCAACTGGATCTGAAAAGATTGATGATGAGGAAGATACAAACATAATTGAAAAATCTTGAAAAACTTAATATTGAAGTATCTTCTGATCATGAACAAGAAGCTAAAGATAATGATTCACATAAGGATGATGATATTAATATGATCATAATGATGTAGATCTTCCAAGAGATTGGAGATATGCTTATAGTCATCCTAAGGAATTGATTATAGGTGATCCATCTCAAGGAATAAGAACTAGATCATACATGAGAAATATTAGTAATCATCTTGCATTTGTATCACAAATTGAACCTAAAACTATTGAAGAAGCTGAAAAAGATAATAATTGGATGTTAGCTATGCAAGAAGAATTAAATCAATTCACTAGAAATAATGTTTGGACTTTAGTGGAAAGACCTAAAAATCATTCTGTTATAGGATCAAAATGGGTTTTTAGAAATAAACTAGATGAAAATGGCATAGTAATTAGAAACAAAGCTAGATTGGTTGCTAAAGGATATAATCAAGAAGAAGGTATTGATTTTGATGAAACCTTTGCACCTGTAGCTAGATTAGAAGCCATTAGACTATTACTTGCATTTGCATGTCATATGAACATTAACTTATTTCAAATGGATGTAAAAAGCGCATTTTTAAATGGATTTATAAATGAAGAAGTTATGTAGAACAACCACCAGGTTTTGAAGATCACGAATTTTCAAATCACGTTTTTAAATTGCACAAAGCTTTATATGGTTTGAAACAAGCACCTAGAGCTTGGTATGATAGGTTAAGTAAATTTTTAATAGAAAATGATTTTACAAGAGGAAATGTTGATAAAACTTGTTTTTGAAAAGAAAAAGTAAAGATTTACTTGTAGTACAAATATACGTAGATGACATTATTTTTGGTGCTACTAACGAATCTCTATGTCAAGAATTTGCAAAGTTAATGCAGGGAGAATTCGAGATGAGCATGATGGGAGAACTCAACTTCTTCCTTGGACTCCAAATCAAACAAAGCAAAGAGGGAATCTTTATCAACCAAACCAAAGTACACAAGAGAACTACTCAAAAAGTTTGGTATGGAATCAATGAAACCCCTCGGAACACCAATGAGTCCTTCATGCAAGCTGGACAAAGATGAAGAAGGTAAGAAGGTTGATCAAAAGTATTATCGAGGTATATCGGATCCCTTCTTTATTTAACAGCAAGTAGACCAGATATAATGTTTGCAGTATGTTTATGTGCTAGATTTCAAGTCTGAACCTAAAGAATCACATTTAATAGCTGTTAAAAGAATACTTAAGATATCTAAAGTGGAACAAAAAATGTAGGTTTTATGGTATTCTAGAGACTCACATTAAACCTAATTGCATATTCAGATTCTGATTATGCTGGATGTAAATTAGATAGAAAAAGCACAAGTGGTGCATGCCATTTCTTAGGAAGTAACTTAATCACATGGTTTAGCAAAAAGCAAAATTCAGTTGCATTATCAACTACTGAAGCTGAATATGTAGCAGCTGGAAGTTGCTGTGCGCAAATCCTATGGATTAAGCGACAACTTGAAGACTATGGTATCACACTTGATAAGACACCCATAAATGTGATAATACTAGTGCAATCAATTTAACTAAAAATCCAATTCAACACTCAAGAACAAAACACATAGAAATTAGATATCATTTTATAAGAGAACATGTAGCTAATAATGAAATTTGTTTGATTATGTAAACACTGAAGAACAATTAGCTGACATATTAACAAAACCCTTAAGTGAAGAGAGATTTTGTTATCTTAGAGGAGAATTAGGAGTTTGTGATCCTTTGGAATAATTTTCTGAAACTCTTAAGGAACAACTATCTAGATTTCATCAATTTCTTGAAAAATCTCGATATTCAATAAGGAAATCTATCTAGATCTTGATTCATTGTTTCCCCAATTGCTAAGGAACATTTATCTAGAGTTTGATGATTAATTTGAATAGTTTCAGATCCTTGAAACTTGATTTTTTATCTCTGAAACTGTTAGAGTCGACTCTAACAGTTTGTGGAGTCGACACCTTAGTTTTTGATGTTCTGTCTAAGCAATTAGAGCCGACTCTGGCTTCTGTAGAGCCGACTCTAATTCGAGCGCTGACAGACTTTCTGGTTTGGAGCCGACACCCAGTTTTCGGGAGTCGACTCTAGGTCGAACTAGGTCAAAAATAAAAAGGCGGAGTCGACCCAAATCATTTTATCCGTCTCCCAAAACCCCTCCAAGGAGTTCCAAAGCCTTTCCAACCTCCCCAATCTTCTCAAAACCTTTGATTACACATTCCAATCAACTCAATGGCACCCAAGAGGCGGGTTTCATCGAAGGAGCGTCCGTTCCCACGAGACGACACACGATTCGGAGGCAACCCTCGCCATCCTCCTCTTCGGCCACTCAAGAAGATTCCCCTCCTTCACCCTCTTCACCCAAAGTAGATCAACTAGCAGGTAAGACTATCACAACTGGAAGGAAGGTCAACTTTGATTTCTTTGAGTCGGAGGGCTTCTCAATAGGAAGATGTTTAAAAGAAATGGGGTGGAAAAAGATTTGTTCATTAGATATCCCCACTTATCCTGCCCTAGTGAGAGAATTTTACAATGATTTGAGTAGAGGAGAAGGCGGTTTAGTCAGTATTGTAAGAGGAACTAGAGTTGTAATAACTGCTGAAATCCTTGGAAATCTGTTGGAAATGCCCACAATTGGTATTATGGAATATCAGCATAATGATAGAAGTGGTGCATTGTCAAGAATGTTAGGGAGGGATGTAACCGAGTTTGAGGAAATTCTTGCTAATCAATTAAATCTGGAGCTCAGGTTACTACACAACATATGTGGAAGAATTTTATTCCCCAAAATTGGTAGATTTGAGTACGTCTCGAGCGAGACATTCTTTGATGGATTGTATTATAACTGGAAGGCCAGTCAACCTAGCTGGCATGATGATTGGTTATATGGCAGAGGCTGCTACAAAGAAAAGATCTACATTGCCATATGGTATGGTTCTGACATTGATCTTTAGAAGCCAAGGTGTGCTAATTATGGATAATGAACCCCTAAGGAAATTAAGGCACACTGACTATTATAGTATTTTACTATTCATCGGATGGGCTTCAAGAAGTTAAATGGTATCTGGATGAAAGGAGGAGAGAAGAAAGAGCTGAGAGACATAGAACTGAAGAGGCCAGAGTAGAAAATATCCCTGGACCATCCACTGCGGGACCATCAGTCCCTGATCCATTTATTGCGGGACCATCTACAGCTGGACCTTCAGAAGCTGGACCGAGCACAGTTCCCTCTCCTCCACATCTGTCTGTTACTGCTTCTGGAAGATTCTCTGATGAGCAGATTGGTCAGTTGAGAGCCTTGCTTGCTGAATATGACAGTCAGAGATCTCATGAGATTAATCAATTAAAAGAAGACTTCAATCAGCTAAAAGAAGAACTTAACTCGAGACTTGACATGATTTCCTTTTCCATAAGCAATTCTGTTGAATCCTTTGGTGCTGAACTTCACAAAATCTTTGAAAGGATGGAAGGCATTGCTGATGGCTCGGGATCTTATGTTCATGCAACTGGTCAACTGAAGAAGGACATTGACCTTGTAGTCTCACAGATTGAAGCTTGTCTTGAAAATTTTAAGAAATCTCAAAAAGATGATGTAATGGAAATCATAGGTCACTTGAAGAAAATTGTATTCAAACATATCTGACTTTGATTTTGATTTTGATACTCTTTTGTATCTTAGGTTCTCCAGGTTTACTTTATCTTGATAGTTTGTATTTAGGAATTTTGAGTATCTAATGTATCTCACTTTGGAATGTACTTGAATCAACTTGTGTAATGTTTCTTACTTATGTAATGCAATTACACATTTTCAAATATGTCTATGATTGACTGCTTGAATCCCTATGTCTTATTGAACCAATAATTTTTCTCTAATAACTTTCTTTATCTAATACTCTCCTTATTGCTGATAACAAAAAAGGGGGAGAGATGGTTGAATATGCAAAAAAAAAAAGACTTGAAATTTTAATGAGAGATGGTTGAATATGCAAAAGAAAGAAAGAAAGGGGAGAAATGATTGTTTATGCAAAAAGAAAAAGACTTGAAATTTTAATGAGAGATGGTTGAATATGCAAAAAGAAAGAAAGAAAGGGGAGAAATGATTGTTTATGCAAAAAGAAAGAGACTTGAAATTTTAATCAGTTCAATTAAAATTCAATTTTTATATATAGGGGGAGCTATTCAATGCAGGGGGAGCTTAACAACAAGCTTAATTGTAATTTTCTGTATATTTAGTTTAAATGTTCATAATTGATGGCTTATATAGAACTCATGCATAATTTTAAAAGTTCACTTTGAATATTGGCATCAAATCCTTCATTAAAAATGTTTTAAGCTTTAAAATGACTATAATCTTTAGTTCGAATGAATTTTTTGAATGCATATACTCAAAGTTTTTGTTATCATCAAAAAGGGGGAGATTGTTGACCCAATTGATGATTTTGATGATTAACAAAACTATTTGAGTATAAAAATTGAAGGCTCTAATGATTTTGATTAAGTTTTTCAGATTATAAGTTGATTGAATGATCAAAATCAGGAGTTAAATCTTGTTCTGGATCGAATCTAATGTCTAGGTAAGATTGCAGACATTAGAGTCGACTCCGAGAATCACAGAGCCGACTCCAGTATCTGGCACGGAAGTTAGAGTTGACTCCGAGACTGTTAGAGCCGACTCCAACAGAAAAGATAGAACGTTGATTTTTCTGGCCCCGACTTAGAGTCGACTCCGGGTCTGTTAGAGTCGACTCCAAAAAAGTTTCTTGTCGACCCCAGAAAAGTCAGAGACGACTCCAGAATTAACGGATTAAAGTGTTTCGAGTTAGAGCCGACTCCAGAAAAGTTAGAATCGACTCCAACCCACCTGGAACGAAAAATTAAATTGCCAGATCAGCTCTAACAGTAATATTTCTACTTTACTTTATTTCTAACGGATGTATTTTGTTGCAAGGTACACTCCAACGGATAGTTTTCTTCCAAAAATGGTTTGAAAGAAATCTATAAAAAGGGAAGACTATCATTCAAAAAAAGAACGGAAAAACAAAGAAGAAAAATGGAAATAGAGAAATCCCAATTCAAAATCCGAAAAAGAGAGAGCCTGAATCTCAAGAGAAAAACCTTCTAGCTCAAATCCACTCCACTCCAAAAAGCTCAAGAGGAATCCAAGGCATTCAAATCAAAGTTTTGGTGGATTTCCCAAATTGGAGAAAGAGGATCAGTTTCTTGCTTTTCAATCCTTCTCAACTGCTTCAACTGTGAAGAATCGGAGCTGAGGCTTGATTCAATCTAGCAAGGAGAAGAAGAAAAGAAGAAAAGCTCAAAAGCCAACCAACTACAAATCAGGCTTTTCTAAACCTTGTTCATTTACTTGATTATTTGCTTATTGAGGAGCTGTGTACTTGAAAGACAATATTTCTTTTGTTTGTGTCTAGTTCAATCTGGGGGATTGAACTAGTGGAGGTAGTCTTACCTCGGTACAAGCTTGGTATAGCTTGTGTTAGGGTTTTTGTGCTGGTGAGCCCAGAAAACCAGCTGGGTTCGTTGTGATCCTGGAAAAACAACAAGTTTAAGTTGTGAGCTTGTAAAACAACTCGGCTGTAATCAAGAAAGATTATAGTGTGGACCCAAGTGAATCTTGAGAGTGGACGTAGGTGTTGGATACACCGAACCACTATAAAATCTTTGTGTTTGCCGTGTCTCCTTTATCTCTATCTCTATCTCTATCTTATTGATTGTATTTTGTTTTTGCATCTGCATTCACTTTCACTCACACTAAGCAAACAAATATTTCAAAAGGTTTAAATTTTTTTTAAAGAACCCAATTCACCCCCCCTCTTGGGTTGTCATCTGGGCCAACAATCTCTTGACCCCGAGACCCTCCACCGGTCTTGAGGTGCACCGGCATTCTCCCCACCCCCGGGACCCCTTTCGGTCTTGGGGTGGGGTCATCATCTCTTGACCCCGAGACCCCCCATCGGTCTCGGGGTGCACCGGCATTCTCCCCACCCCCGGGACCCCTTCCGGTCTCGGGGTGGGGTCATCATCTCTTGACCCCGAGACCCCCCACCGGTCTCGGGGTGCACTGACATTCTTCCCACCCTCGGGACCCCTTCTGATCTCGGGGTGGGGTCATCATCTCTTGTCCCCGAGACCCCCCACCGGTCTCGGGGTGCACCGGCATTCTTCCCACCCTCGGGACCCCTTCCGGTCTCGGGGTGGGGTCATTATCTCTTGACCCTGAGACCCCCCACCGGTCTCGTGGTGCACCGGCATTCTCCCCACCCCCGGGACCCCTTCCGGTCTCGGGTGGGGTCATCATCTCTTGATCCCGAGACCCCCCATCGGTCTCGGGGTGCACCGGCATTCTCCCCACCCCCGGGACCCCTTCCGGTCTCGGGGTGGGGTCATCATCTCTTGACCCCGAGACCCCCCACCGGTCTCGGGGTGCACCGGCATTCTCCCCACCCCCGGGACCCCTTCCGGTCTCGGGGTGGGGTCATCAGCGATTGGCATGCAGTTTAATCGTCGAAAGAAATGACGACTCCAGGCCACACGACGCACCCACGTTATTCTCCGTACGCCCGTGGTTGCACCCCGTTACGGAGGGCCATACCTCATAACGGCGTATGGTGCATTGCATGTCCCTATGCATGGCCATGCCTCGCTACGGCGTACGATTCGCTACCACTTGCGACTGTGCTCAGTCATATCAGCCGACGGCGCACACTGAATGCCTTCGCAGCTGTTGGACACGTGCGATATCACGTCGGCAAGCGGTATGGGATGTCTCCGGCGCGCGCAGCGATGGTACGATGGTGATCTTCCAAAACAGTAAGATAGGATATTCGGACAGGTATAAAAGCACGTACTCGCGCTGTAAGTAGGGATCTGAACTCTGGTTTTCTGAGCTTTCTTCCTCCCAGCAAAACCCTAACCGCCTCAGTTCTTTTCCGGCTGAGCGGTTCTTTGTCTGAGCCCAAGTGACCGACTTAATCGTCGGAGGGTCCCTACCGGAACCGCCGGTCTCCGGAGACTTTTCTTGCAGGGCTTCAAGGAGAAGAACGTCCATCTTCCCGTGTTTGAGGAAAGTGACTTGGCGCCATCAATATATATATATATATATATATATATATATATATATATATATATATATATATATATATATATATATATATATGTGTGTGTGTGTGTGTGTATATATATATATATGTGTGTGTGTACCGGATCCCATTTCGACGTTGATGAATACTGTTAAACCCCATTGGTGTCAATGTTTTCATCACTATCGATGCCTACTTAATATCATTGTCCTTATTCTCAAGTCAAAATTTCTTAAATTGGAAGCCCTAATTAGTTTTGGCAATGTTTGACATTTAGCAAATTAATTTGAGCTTTAATTACATTCTAGCTAACTAAACATCAATTATGTAACAGATTCTATAAAAGATAACCATAATTGATTTACATTATTGTAACTTGATTATTACTTGTGCTTCTTAGATAAGTGATAACTCACTTTTTTTTTGTATTTTATATATCATTATCGTATTATAATGAATGATTGATGTGAAAATTATGAATTTTATAGATTTATGAATTGCATATTATATATTATGAGACATCATAATATGAATTCTAGTATTTGATTCTATTTATCAATTTATAAATTGATATATGTTATCATGTTTATCGATATACGATTGATAGATCATTTTATTTATTAATTATTATTTGATATATATAAACTATTAATAATATATGGATTATGTTGATCTATGTATTCTAAGCTAACTAAAATTTTAATGCTTATTATGTTAGTTACCCATGGATTAAGACTTGTAGCCCTTAGAGTATATATATTGGTCAGTACCTTTTTGGTAGGAATTAAATATTAGTTCGGACCCAATAGTTAATGAAGGAAATACATTAGTTGGACCCCATGCCGATATGGATTAATCATTGGTTAATACCTAATGGCCGATAGAAGATATACATCGATTGGTACTCGGAGGTATACATAAATGAAGATTAATGATAAAATTATGAGTTAGAGCATAGTTAGACTCGACGTCGAGATGTGCTACAATAAATTTATCTAATAATCTAAATGCAAACAAAAAACCTCTAAGATATGGATTTATCTTTTCTTTTCTTAAATAGATATATTAATTGGTTAATATATTTGACTACTAAGAAAATATATTTTAATTCTATTGTTTGAGTTAGTTTGTAGTAGTGATCATTGCTTATTAGGTCATTGAACTTAAGAGTTTATCTCTCTTCTTTTAGATACATAATAATAGATCTATTAGGCACTGACGAGGGAGTGTCTAGATAAGCAAGATGAATCATCACTATAATTTAGGATTGAGTTATAGTTATATTATAATTAGCATTGGACAATCTTTGTTGTCAATAATTTGATCCAAATTATTAAAATTTTATTCTAAATATAATAAATAATAAATATAAATTGCATTCTATTAATTAGTTATGATTAATATCATGATAAATATTTTGCACACTTATAACATCATGCCTTATGAGTATATAATGGTTGCCAAATTTTTGACTCAAGAATTCAATTACAGGGTGTGATAGCATTGTATGAGAAATGATGCTACCTAAAACATATGCTCTATATTCAATTTGGATGGTATAAGTTTCTATTAACCAAAACGATGGACACAACAAATAAAGACAATAAAATTCATCTTAAAATTATTTATTTGGTAAATATATTTGACTGCTCCATGTAAAAAAAATATTTATTTTCTTTTTTAGACCATTATAGGTGATGTTGAAGTATGTAAGCTTTACAATCGGCGGTTGAAATCGTCATTTTTTCATCCTCCCCTCTGAGGGACAGTTCTTGAAACAGACTAATATACGGATATAGGAGAGGATTGAAAAAATAATTAAAAAACATTAACATACTAGGTTGTAGCCGTAAATGTTTGATATTATGCATTTTTCTGCCAAAATTGCATAAATCTGAAATATAACAGGAAAGGCCTAAAGATCCAACGAGGCATGATAACATAATCTAGTTTACTTCTTGTCAATATGGTATGATGACATAATTAACAGGGTAATTCTTGCCATAAAACCTGCAGCTTTGTTATGGATGAGATATGGTTCGCTGAAGGGCGTGGAGCTAGGAGCCGGGTTACCGGGCATATGGGCTATTTGCGAAAGCACGGAGAGTTCTGGAAAGGGGAGAGAGAGAAGAGCGGTGCTTCGGTGGAGATCTGGGGAATAGATTAAGATTTCTTGGCAGGCTTACCTCTCCGAGGAGAGGATGATGCAGGGATACACGGCTCCACTTGTGTCTCACTGCGAGTAGTATTTTATCCATTCCAACATATTCCGAGAGTATCATTTCTGGAAAGTTCTATGTCTATTATCCTTGAAGTACTGTTAGAATAAAATATTATCTTGCCGAGATGGAGCTAGGATGATGAAACACACATGGCGCCCATGTGTCTCAACTGAAGTGAAATTGTTTTTGAAAAAAAAAATAGTGTGCTTGTCCTTGCATTCTCTTGGACCTTTATCCTCAATAACTTCCGGTCGCTCACCATTCTCGATATATTAGAACGTTCCGGAAGAATTGCAAAGAAAAAGCAAGTTGAATATATAATATAAAATGTTTCGCTGCATGCGGTTCTTTTTATTTTTAAGAAGCATCACGTTATGGCAGTAAAAGATGGATCCTTCGCTCCCTCATCCTTCATCTCCTTGGCCATCATAAGAATGACCGCATGCTTTGATTGACGATAAACTCTCTTCTCTTCTCTTCGCTTCTCTTCTCTCGCAGTTTCTCGATTCATTTCTTTAGCAACTCCGTCCTACTGTCGATTGAAAGTGCTCTACTTCTCTCCATCACCATTGCTACCATCGCTCCACTTCCTTACTACGCTCCACTGCCACCAGAAGAAAGGAATGGCGTGCATGCTATAGCATTCGATTTTTATACCATATGATCTCATGAATGCATATTGATGTGGCTGACGTAGCCACAAGAGCAATTATGGTAAAATTAAAAGCTTAAGGCGGCCCTGCTCCGGCACCTTCCAATCGATCGAGCCGGCCCCGACTTCTCCAAGTCGGCCCCGCTCGATCCCGGCACCTTCCAGTCGGCCGAACCGGTCCCGACTTCTCCAATTCTGCCCGCTCGGCCCTGACACCTTCCAGTCGGTCGAGCCAGCCCCGACTTCTCCAATTCGGCCCCGCTCGGCCCCAGCATCTCCAAGTCGATTGAGCCGGCCCCGACTTCCCCAAGTCGGTCCTGCTCGGCCCCGGCATCTCCAAGCCGGCTGAGCCGGCCCCGACTTCCCCAAGTCGGCCCCGCTCGGCCCCAGCATCTCCCAGTCAGCCGAGTCAACCCCGACCATCCTTGGTCAGCCCTGTCCCGGCATCTCCAGGTCGGCCAAGTCGGCCCTGCTCGGCCTCGGCGCCCTCAGGAGAGTCAAGGCAATCCCGGCCAGTCCTGACTTTCCCAAGTTGGACCCATGACGGTCCTGGCTGTTCAAGCTGCCATCTTTCTGACCTGCGTCATCTGACACAACCAGGTCCAACCATCCACTGGCCGCTCCATTGATGGGACCAGACCTAACTACCCGCCAGCTCCACTGACTGATGGGACGTGGCTCACCAACCGCCATTTTTCTCCCTCTCCGATGGGACAGGACCCACCAACCGGCCCAGATTTACGCAACCCCCACGAACCCTGCGGACATTCCCTTCTCACGGAACTCCACGTGATTGTGCAGGTGTCAACCCCCTATAAAAGGGTAATTCCATTCAGAAACAAGGTACGCAAACTCATACGCTCGCTATCCTGATACCCAGATAGGGATTCCCCCTTTCTGTGGACTCTTCTCATCCCAAAGAAGAGCTCGTCTGAGCTCTTCCTCAGCTGTGACCTCGGTTGCTGACTTGAGCGTTGGAGGGTCCCCACCGGAGCACCCCTCCAGCCTTGGGACTTTTTTGCAAGCCATCCGATCAGGCATGGATTCATGGATTAAGCAGCTCTCTTCTCCCGACGTTTAAGACTGATGATCGAGCGTCATCAGATTGGCGCGCCAGAAAGGGGGCGACTGCAAAAGCAAAGAAGATCCGAACCCTACAGTATCCCCCCTTTTTTCCTCTCCCTCTCCCAATAATGGTGATGACACGGGCTCAGGATGCCTCAGTTAGTCACCCTGGGGGGCATCTTCCTCCGGCTAGGCAGCAGGAGACCAACCTCCCTGCCGCTGATCCTCCCGTTACCTCCCCGCAACCAGAGACGGCTGCTCCGGCTGGAGCAGCTGGCAACTCTCACTCGGCAAGTTTAGACTCTCACCGCCATGGTCTATGGACTTCAACAGCAGCAGTTCGTGGCCACCCAGCATCAGACTGCTCCCCCTGCTAGTCAACTGTCTGCAAGGGAAGGCTCTCCTCAGCGAGAGGCCAGTCGTCGCCGGGCTTCTCCAAGGAAGCCTCGCCGTGAGCCCCCCAAGTGGCTGCAATCCCCTGATTGTGGCCCGAGCAAGTTTCCTCCAGAGCCGCACCGCCAGGAGGAACCAAAGCGGAAATCCTACCTTCCACATCCTTCTCCTTCTCCTTCTTCTTCCTCTTCTTCATCCTCCGAGCCGTCTCGGAGGGCCCCGACAATCAGCCACCAGGCGGAGGAGCGCCTGGATGAGTACAATCGGTGACTAGACGACCTCGCCAGGAAGATCAACAATCGGCGACTAGACGGTGCATCAAACTCTCAGGGAAGCGATGCCGGGCCTCATTCTCACTGGACCGGGTGGAGAGAGAGAGTAGAATGCGCCCTACGGTTTCTATTCAAAGCCACCAATAACCAAGCCGAGTACGAGGCCCTGCTGGTAGGATTAAGGCTAGTCCAAGAGTTTGGAATAAGGTGTCTCAGAGCTTTCACTGACTCGCAACTCATCTCTAGACAAATCAACGGAGAGTACGAGGCACGTGACCTGCTATGGCTCAATACCTGGGCAAGGTTCGACTCTTGGTCTCCCCGTTAGCTTATTTCAGCATCAGTTACATTCCCCGGAGTGAGAACGCCAAGGCCGACATCCTTTCTCGCCTGGCTACCTCCACCGAAGGCATCGCAAGAGATGTCTACATTGAATACCTATAAAGGCCCAGCATAGAGGACGGCGAGGAAGTCCTACCGCTCACCCAAGAGCCTACATGGATGGATGCCTATGTCCGCTATCTCACTGACGGCACCCTCCCTGATGATCGCAATGAAGCCAGGCTACTCAAATGGAGGGCATCCAAATTCGTCCTCCTAGACGGACGTCTATACAGGAGGTCGTTCTCGTACCCCCTGCTCAAATGCATAGGGCCCGCCGATGCCGACTACATCCTTAGAGAAATCAATGAAGGCATTTACGGAAATCACCTTGGGGGCAGGTCCCTGGCCCAGAAGGCCCTCCCATCAGGGATATTTTTGGCTCACCATGAGAGAGAACGCTGCCAAACTAGTTTAGAAGTGCGATGGTTGCCAGCGCCACGCACACATCCAGCATCAGCCGTCTACCCCGCTAAGCCCGCTTTCGGCTCCTTGGCCCTTCGCTCAGTAGGGAATGGACATCCTCGGGCCATTCCCCCAGCTTCAGACAATGGAGATTCTTGCTAGTAGCCATCGACTACTTCACCAAGTGGGTCGAGGTCAAAGCGCTGGCTAAGATCACCGAGAGTAAAGTCAAAGCCTTCTTCTAGAAGTCGATCATATGTCACTTTGGCCTACCTCACACTCTCGTCACGGACAATGGCCGCCAGTTCAACAATGATGCATTCAAGGCTTTCTGCGGTGAGCTGGGTATTCGCCATCGATTCACCTCTGTCGGCCACCCCCAGACCAACGGGGAGGCCGAGGTCATGAACTGCACCATTCTCAGAGGGCTCAGGACCCGGCTAGATGGATCCAAGGGTCGATGGGTGGAAGAGCTCCCCAGCGTGATATGGGCTTACCACACGACCCCAGATCCCCGATGGGCGAGACTCCCTTTAGTCTCGTCTTCGGATCCAAAGTCGTCATCCCTGTTGAGATCGGACTGCCCAGTCCACGCGTGGAGTCCTTCAACGAGGAAGACAATTCCACATTGATATGGGCTAATCTGGACTTCATAGACAAAGCACATGACCGGGCGAGGCTACGTATAGCGACCTTCCGTCAGCGGGCAGCCAAGTACTACAACGCCCGAGTTCATCCCAAAGTCTTTCGCTACGGAGATCTGGTCTTGAAAAAGGCTGAGATATCCAAGCCTACAGAGGGGGACAAACTGTCCCCCAACTTGCAGGGTCCTTATCGTGTCACCGAGATGCTCCATCGGGGGGCATACCGGCTAGAAGAGCTCAACGGACAACCCATTCCGCGTACCTGGAACGTGGATAACCTCCGCCAATATTATCAATGATGTATCCCCCAGAGTATGAGCAATAAAGAGGGCCTCTTCCAACGCCACAGCCTATTCTCCCTTGTGTCCAAGGACCAGATCTTAGAAAAGGAGCTCGCTGGCATCGCGGCCTACGGGACACCACTTGGCCCCGGCACGGAGGTGCCCCCGAGTTGGTTAAGACCCTAAAGGCTCCATACCCGATCGAATCGCCCCTCGAGCAGCACACAAACCCCCGAGGTGGTTCTAAAGAAGCTCGCCGGCATCGCGGCCTACGGGACACCACTCGGCCTTGGCACGGAGGTGCCCCCAAGTCGGTTAAGACCCTAAAGGCTTTGTACCCGATTGAATCGCCCCTCGGGTGGCACACAAACCCCCGAGGTGGTTCTAAAGGAGCTTACTGGCATCGCGGCCTACGAACACCACTCGGCTTCGGCACGGAGGAGCCCCCGAGTCGGTTAAGATCCTAAAGGCTCTGTACTCGGTCAAGTCGCCCCTCGGGCGGCACACAAACCCCCGAGGTGGTTCTAAAGGAGCTCTCTGGCATCGCGGCCTACGGGACACCACTCGGCCCTGGCACGGAGGTGCTCCCGAGTCGGTTAAGACCCTAAAGGCTCCATACCCGATCGAGTCGCCCCTCGAGCGGCACACAAACCCCCGAGGTGGTTCTAAAGGAGCTCGCTGGCATCGCGGCCTACGGGACACCACTCGGCCCTAGCACAGAGGTGCCCCCAAGTCTGTTAAGACACTAAAGGCTTTGTACCTGGTCGAGTCGCCCCTCGAGTGGCACACAAACCCCCAAGATGGTTCTAAAGGAGCTCGCCGGCATCGCGGCCTATGGGACACCACTCGGCCCCGGCACGAAGGTGCCCCCGAGTCGGTTAAGACCCTAAAGGCTTCGTACCCGATCGAGTCACCCCTCGAGCAGCACACAAACCCCGAGGTGGTTCTAAAGGAGCTCGCCAGCATCGTGGCCTATGGGACACCACTCGACCCCGGCACGGAGGTGCCCCCGCGTCGGTTAAGACCCTAAAGGCTCCGTACCCGATCGAGTCACCCCTCGAGCGGCACACAAACCCTCGAGGTGGTTCTAAAGGAGCTCGCCAGCATCGCAGCCTATGGGACACCACTCGGCCCCAGCACGGAGGTGCCCCCGAGTCGGTTAAGACCCTAAAGGCTCCGTACCCACCGAGTCGCCCCTCGGGTAGCACACAAACCCCCGAGATGACTCTAAAGGAGCTCTCCGGCATCATGGCCTACAAGACACAACTCGGCCCCGGCACGGAGGTGCCCCCAAGTCGGTTAAGACCCTAAAGGCTCCGTACCTGCCAAGTCGCCCCTCGGGTGGCACATAAACCCCCGAGGTGGTTCTAAAGGAGATCGCCAGCATCATGGCCTACGGGACACCAGTCGGCCCCGGCATGGAGGTACCCATGAGTTGGTTAAGACCCTAAAAGCTCCGTACCTGCCGAGTCACCTCTCGGGCAGCACACAGACCGCCGAGATGGTTCTAAAGGGCCATACTTGGCCCTTACGGTCTCCAAGTCGGCGCAGACCTTCCTCAGTCAAGCCCCGCTCGGCCCCCGATGCCCTCAAGTCGATCTCGGTGCTAAGTTGCCCTCGAATCGTTCCAAGTCCTTAGAAGATTCGGGCGCAGACGAATCTCCCTTCAAACAACCCGTGACAACTTAATGCATCTTAAGAAATCTCCCACGCAGCTGGCATATCTCTCAAAGACGCATCCAAACATTGGAAAATCTAAGACTACGGTCCGGCCACGGCATCGTCGATGTGCACAATGCTCAGCAGCAGAAAACATCTCAGAAGAAAGGGTCCTCCTCGTTAACAGGATCGGGGCCCGCCTTGTCATTAGTTGCACAATAAAATGTTCGACCCAAAGAAAGAGAGGAACAAACAAGACAAGACAAGGCATCAAAACATCTTCACAAAAACTCTTTTCTATTAATGATGGAATTGAAGTATAAAATTTAGCTCGAGGCCGGTTACAAAAAGAAAGAAAAGAGAAAAAGAAAAAACAGTAACTCTTCAGGGCTCGCTAGGGCCCGGCTCTCCCTCGTTGTCCTCCTCCTCTGCCGACCCCTCGTCAGATTCCCCGGGGCGGATCCCCTCGAGTTCGGCGATGTCGATCTTAAGAGCCGCGAATACCTTAGTTTTGCACATGTTGAAGCCCTTAACATATGCATCGAGGCTGGCCTCGAGGACCTCCTTCCCAAATTTTAGTGGGGACTTATAGTTCGTTATGGCCTGTCGCACCCCGGCTTCAGCCTGCTGGGCCCTGGCATTGGCCTCCTAGGCTTGCGTCTCAGCCCGCTGAGCCCTACCTTCGGCCTCCTTGGCTTGTGCCTCAGCCTGCTGCGCCCTGGCCACGGCCGCCTTAGCCTGTGCCTCAGCCTCCCAAGCTCGGCCCTTAGCTTCCTCGGCTCATGCGTCAGCCTCATCCACGTGAGCCACGGCCCTGGCTTTCTCATGACCTACCTCGACTGCCGCCTTCTCCGCAGTGGCAGCTCTCTCCGCAGCGGCCCGGGCCTCATCTCGCGCCGCCCCGACCTCCCTCTCGACGCGTTGAAGCTGATGGACCAGCTCCTCATTCCGCTCCGTGGCAGCCTTCAGTCTGTCTAAGACCAGTTCCAATTTGGCCTCGGCCGCGGATGCCTAGCCACTCTCAGCTTCGGCCCGGCATTTCGCCTCCCTTATTCGGCCGCCCAGATTCTCCTCCCGGGCCTTGGCCTCGTGGTGAAGTCGAGCAAGGCTCTGGGACTGCGCCATGCTCTCCTTCTTATACTTGTCGGCCCGTGCCATGGACTTTATGAGCGCGTCTGCTGAGTGAGATATCGCCTCACGAAGGGCTATCGTGTCGTTGGCCATCTGCGGTAGAAGAATATGTTAGCCACAGAAGACTGAGACATCGGAAGACATGTCCAAAAATGAAAGGAACTCAAAGGATTACCTGGACAACGGAGACCATCACCATATCTAGGAGCGCGGAGTGGCTCAACCCCCGCATCTCCTCCTCAGACTCGGCAGTCCGAAACTTTGACAAGAGATAGGCAGCTCGCCCGGCGTCTGTCATCGAGCTGAGCACGGGTGCTGGCCGCGCCATCTTCTCCTGCGGCCCTTCAACCCGAGGGCGAGTCGGGCGGTGCGCTGATTGTTGGGATGAGCTCCCCAGCTCATCCCTATGCTTCTTGGTTGCCTCCGTCCCAACCCTGGACCTTCTGGCGACTAACTCTCCCTCTCTGGCAGTTGGGGGAGCACTCTCCATCTCTGGCTCGATGGCAACCGGAGGGCTGACAGCAACTGTAACCTGCCCCATCTCGGGCATGTCGGCGGCGGTAGTGGCTTCCTTTTCAAGATCCACAATCACCACGGTGGCTTTGGTGGTGACCAGAATCTCTCCTTCCTCTATTTCGGTCCCGGCCGGCCCTGGGACCGCTTCTCCAACCAGCGTTTCCTCAGCCAGCTCCTCTGCAGGCGTTAGAGCCTTGGGGACTTCAGCGGCTTGAGCCGGCTCGGCCCGCTCCTTCCTTCGAGCTTTCTTCGCCGACCTTGACGTTTCCCCAGTCACCGGCCTCTTCTGCTTTAAGGCGGCTTCAAACGCGCCAGCGGGAAACTTCATCGCTGCGCCCAAAAACAAGGAATGTTAGCAACAGCGTACAGTAATCTTTCGGTCGAGATAGAAGGAATCAGACGTCATGCTCACCGACCGCCGGAGCCAACTCGGCCTCTATCAGGTTCTCCTCAGACAGGAGTTCCTTGTAGCAAGGGATTTAGCAGTTGGACAATTGGGTGAAGAGCTCCCTATCCCTTTCCCCCACGGTGGAGTTATCGTTGGAGTTGGTGTCCGGCTCCCTTGGCCCTCACCCCCTCGATGTGGGCAAAGAGGAATCGAGGCTTCCACCCCCTAATTTTAGACGGAAGACCTAGGGGAAAGGCCCTACCCGGCCTGATGGTGAATGCCCACCAGGCCCTCTCATCTTGGCGACGGAGCTTATAGAAAGCCCAGAATAGCGATAACCCTGGCCAGGCCTCCTGGAAGTAGCAAAGAATGACAAAAGCGCAGATAATCCGAATCGAATTCGAAGTCAACTGCGTCGGCGCTAATCTATACCTATCTAAGAGATTCAGGAAAAAATGATGAAAAGGAAGGCGCAGTCCACACCGAAAGAACTCCTCGTATAGAGTGACCCGACCAGGGTGGGTGGAGGTCACTCTATCTTCGGGCTCTGGCACGGATAGGCAGATGAAGCTGGGGACCATATACTTATCCCTAATAGCCTCTACGTCTTCGGGGGTCATGGTCGAGGCCACTCCTGACGGACCTGTCGGATCAAGACTCACCGCCTGAGGTTGTCCCGGACGGTGGGAGGATACAGGAACTGCCCTAATAGGGGAGGCTGGGGTAGATGGAGGTCCGATTGCTGTCGTCGATCGCGGATGGTAACGCCATCCACCGGCCGGGGCACCTGGCTAACTGAAGGGGTTTGGCCTTCACTGTCGGAATGGAAGACTCTACAATGGGACTCTTACCCTCCCTAACAGCATGGAGGTCCATGGGGTGAGACAAAGTATAAGACTAACCTGGGAATCGAAAGGAACTCGAGGGCAGAAAGACTCAGGTTGCAGAGGAATTCAGAGAAAGAAAAGTTGGAAGAAAGCAGTGGCAATGTAAAAGCTTTCCCCAAGCCCTTGGGGCGCTTTTATACCCCCATCCCGAACGACAATAATCAAGGCCCCGCCACATGGCGCTCTTCTATTGCGCCACGAGCCGTCCGCCGAAAATCTCACCTGCGCCCAAGATGTGCCACCTCGATTCGCCCCGAGGAGCGTGATCCCCGACCAATCGCATGACATAAAAAATGGAGAAACAATAATAACCTTTACCTTTTTCCATCCCCCGATGGGCGCTTTACTCAGCGCGTCCAGTGTCGATGTCAGCCCCCACCTACCGCATGATTGGAAGATCTGCGAAATGACATTGCCCCGGGATGACGCGCCAGCTCACCAAGCTATTAAAAGCGCACTAAAGGGTAATCATTTTTTGAATTTTCGTGCCCCTCTCACCCAAAGGGCAGCAGGCGCGTGGCCCTTCGTTCTCAGGGGCGAGGGGGCATCTGATATGGCAGACGTAGCCACGAGGGCAATTATGGAAAATCAAAAGCTTAAGATGGCCCCGTCCTGACACCTCTCAGTCGGCCGAGCCGGCCCCAACTTCTCCAAGTCGGCCCCACTCAGCCCCGGCACCTCCTAGTCGGCCGAGCCGGCCCCAACTTCCCCAAGTTGGCCCCGCTCGGCCCCGGCACCTCCAAGTTGGCCGAGCTGGCCCCGACTTCTCCAAGTCGGCCCTGCTCGGCCCTTGCACCTCCAAGTCGGCTGAGCCGGCCCCGACTTCTTTAAGTCGGCCCCGCTCGGCCCCGGCATCTCTAAGCCGGCCGAGCCGGTCCCGACTTCCCCATGTCGGCTCCACTTGGCCCTGTTACCTCTCAGTTGGCCGAGCCGGCCTCGACTTCTCCAAGTCAGCCCCGCTCGGTCCCGGCATCTCCAAGCCGGCCGAGCCGGCCCCGACTTCTCCAAGTCATCCCCGCTCGGCCCCGGCACCTACAAGTCGGCCGAGCCGGCCCTGACTTCCCCAAGTCGGCCCCGCTCGGCTTCGGGACCTTCTAGTCGGCCGAGCCGGCCCCGACTTCCCCAAGTCGGCCCCGCTCGGCCCCGGCACCTCCCAGTCGGCCGAGCCAGCTCCGACTTCTTCAAGTCGACCCCGCTCGGCCCCAGACATCTTCAAGTTGGCCAAGCCGGCCCCGACTTCTCCAAATCGGCCCTGCTCGGCCCCGGCATCTCCAAGCCGATCAAGCCGGCCCCGACTTCACCAAGTCGGCCTCGCTCGGCCCCAACATCTTCCAATCAGCCGAGTCGACCCCGACCATCCCTGGTCGGCCCCGCCCCGGCATCTCTAGGTTGGCCGAGTCAGCCCTGCTCAGCCTTGGCGCCCTTAGGAGAGTCAAGGTAGTCCCACCAGTCCCGACTTTCCCAAGTTGGCCCCAGGACGGTCCTGGCTGTTCTAGCTGTCATCCTTCTGACCCGCATCGTCTGACACAACCAGGTCCAACCACCTACTGGCCGCTCCATTGATGGGACCAGACCTAACTACCCACCAGCTCCACTGACTGATGGAACGTGGCTCACCAACCGTCATTTTTCCTCCTCTCCGATGGGACAGGACCCACCAACCGGCCCAGATTCATGCAGCCCCCACAAACCCCGCAGACATTCCCTTCTCATGGAATTCCACGTGGTGTGCAGGTGTCAACCCCCTATAAAAGGGTAAGTCCACTCAGAAATAAGGTACGCAAACTCATACGCTTGCTATCCTGATACCCAGATAGGGATTCCCCCTTTCGTAGACTCTTCTCATCCCAAAGAAGAGCTCGTCTGAGCTCTTCCTCAGCTGTGACCTCGGTTGCTAACTTGAGCATCGGAGGGTCCCCACCGGAGCACCCCTTCGGTCTTGAGACTTTTTTTGCAGGCCATCCGATCAGGCGTAGATTCATGGATTAAGTAGCTCTCTTCTCTCGATGTTCAAGACCGGTGATCGGGCATCATCACATATAACAACTGAAGCCGATGGATCTACATCCAAAAAATTAAAGTTAGATGATCGATATTTTTAACATTTTAAAAAAAAAAAACACAACCTAGCGCTGATAGTAATCAATCCTCCAGAACACCAATGTTATATGCGTTTACATGCTTTATTTTTTAACAAATAGTTGGATGATGAGTATTGAAGGTGCCAACTTAAGGAGCGAGCAAATTGTTGGGCTTGATGTGGTGCTATTAAGGCTCAGATTGGACTAATTTGTATTGGACTGGGTATGAATTCAATGATTGAAATTAAATTAAGTCACGGGTATACATGGACTTGAGGATTAGTTTAATATATTGGGTTAGTTCATGGGAGTTTTTGTTGAGTCTAAGTTTGGCCCACTTGGTCATGTATTTAAACTTTAGTTTCTAGGGTTATGAAATAGAACATAGATTCTTTTCTCCCAACTCTGATCTCTTTCAGATCATAGCCTCCTCTTTCTTAGAACGAAGCTGCACGGCTTCGTGGTGTTTCCTTTCTCGCAAGGAGAACAAAGCCATACAACTTCGTGGTGGTTTTAGCTACGAGTACTCATTCTCAGCTTCGATCAATGCATGGAGGGAGACGCTTGGACGTGAACGAAGCCTCACGAGGAGAGGCTTCAGTGAGGAAAGTCAATGCGTGGTCTTCACGCGTGAAGGAAGAACCATGGCCGTGACGTACATGAAGAGTTTCAGCCTTAACTCATGTAAGGTGTGGGAAGGGAAGAGGGAGGAGAGGCTCTAGCCAAGCAAAAAAAGGATTAAAATAAATCCAAGAAAAGAGTGCATTACCGCTATGCCAATTTAATTATTGGCAACAAAGGGTATAAGCCCAGAGTATTTCTCCAGCAAGATTGATCCCACCGCGGTTCATCAAGAACTAAACCCCAATAGTTGGTATCAGAGCCAGGTTTAGGAAAGAGTAATTTGGAGATCTTCAAGGACTGAAAAATTTCAGCAAAGCCTTATTAGGGTACTCTCTATTTTCTGAAATATTTTGTGCTATTTTTGGTTGGGATCTGGCCATGAGTAGTAGCATAAAAATAGATTTTGAGAAGTTTAATGGGAAGAAAAGTTTCTCCATGTGAAAAGTTCGGGCAGAGAATCTCATTATGCAGCAAGGTTTAGATCTGGCTTTGGAGGAAAGACCATATGGGATGATAAATAAGCAATGAATGCCGTTGGAGAAGAAAGCATATTTAGCAATCAGAGGATATCCGGCAGATTTAGCTCTCTATTCAGTGAGAAGACCTCGAAAGGACTCTAGTCGAAGTTGCATACCCTTTACATAGGAAGAAATATGTGCAACAAGTTGATATGGAAGAAGTGTCTTTACAGCCTTCGAATGTCAGAAGGTGAAGATGTGCTGGGCCACATCCAAGTATTCGACCAGATGAGCAATGAATTGCTGAATGTTGAGATCAAGATGGAGGAGGAAGATAAGGCACTTTTGCTATTGTGTTCACTGCCCACATCATATGACTCATTGGTCATGACGCTGCTCTACGGAAAGGAAACATTGTTCTATGAGGATATTGTCTCGGTGCTTCAAACAAATAAGCAGAGGGAGAAGATGACCAAAGAAGCTATTTCTCAGGAGGGTATATCAGTGGGGGGAAAGGTTAGGCAGAGGCAGGGACAGGAGCAGGCCCAGGAGATGGTTAAAGTCGAGGAAGACTAAGTACTACAAGTGTGGTGAGGTAGGACATTTCAAGAGGGATTGTTCTAAGAGAAAAAATCAGAAGGGAGAAAAGGAAGGATTTGAATCTGAGTACAGTTGCAGGTCAGAAGGTAGAGGATGATCTCTTGATGGTATCAGATGGTCACAAGCACAGCACAGAGATGTTGACCTTAAATTCAATTTGTTCTCATCATTACACTCCCAACCGGTCATGGTTCAGCACTTATATAGAGGTTGATGAGGGGTGTGTGACTTTTGAAGATAATCACCCTTGCAAGGTGGCAGGGATTGGCATAGTGAGGATGGGGATATTTGATGGCATGGTGCGCACTCTTACCAGCATGAAGCATGTCCTAGAACTCAAAAAGATTCTAGTGTCACTGGGGTACCTGGAGCAGACTGGATACAACTTTAGCAGTCATGCCAGGAGTGGAGTTCTGAACATCTCCAATGAAGTTATGGTGGTAATGAGAGGTAGAAGGATGAAGAACAATCTATACAGGTTGGAGAGCTCTGTGGTGACCAGAAAATCTAAGGCAGCAATTATGAAACATGATCCTTGGGATGTGTAAAGGATGTGAAATTATCGCCTAGGCCACATAGGAGACAGGGGGATGAAGGAACTGAGCAAGAGAGGACTGCTTCTAGACCTGAATGATGAAAATATGGAGATCTGTAAGCCATGTCGAATGGAAAAATATAGGAGAGTGTAGTTCTTGGTCAGCATAGCTAGGAGTACAGAACCCCTGGAGCTAGTATACATGGATGTCTAGGGATTTGCCCCGGTTTCTAAAAGGAAAAGGGCCAGATACTTCTAGACCTGATAAATGATTTCTCAAGGAAGTTGTGAATCTACTTCATAAAGGAGAAATCAGAAGTCTTCACAAAGTTTAGGATCTGAAAGGCTGAGGTGGAGAAAGAGCAAGGTAGGAGTGTGAAGTATTTGAGGTTAGACAATGGCAAGGAATACAACATAGGAAGTTCTAGAGATTTTGTGAGGAGTGGGGCATCAAAAGGCACTTCTCGATGATGGAAACTTCTCAACAGAAAAGGATGGCAGAGAGGTTGAACAGAACACTGTTGGAAAAATAAAGGTGCTTGAGGCTGCATGCAAGGCTTCCAAAGATGTTCTGGATTGATGCAGTAGATGCAGCTAGCTACTTGATCAATCAATCACCACATACCAAGTTGGATGGAGGCATTCCAGAGAAGATATGGTCTGGAGGGAAGACAAGCCTAAACCATCTGAGGGTATTTGGATGTACAGCATATGTGCATGTTGGTGCTGTGGAGCGGAGTAAGTTGGACGCCAGGTCTAAGAAGATAGTGTTCCTAGGCTACTCGCATGGAATCAAGGAATATCGGCTATGGGATCCCTTGGAGAAGAAGGTTGTCATCAGCAGGGATGTGACCTTCAATGAGAGCTTGATTCTCCATAGCAGAGATGGTACAGATGCATAGCAAAGGCTGCAGAAGGTGGAACATGGTAACATTAGTCAAATGATCTCTTATACAGTCGTGTCATTTGCTAGTGGACCAGAAGGATTTGAGATTCAGGTGAAGAGGACTGATAGAGAGGTTAGAAGTCAGGGGTTTAGTAGGATGCAGCTGGCCAGAGGACTGATACTAGGATCGCACTGCATAGGCCCAAGAGAAACGTGTGACCACCAGTTCAATACGGCTTCAAGGATTCGATATCATATACCCTAGTGATAGCGAATGAAGACCCTTACACCTATCAGAAGGCTATGGAGAGTCAGGATAGTCAGAATAGAAATAGGTGGGTCCAGAATATGGCAGAAGAGATGCAGGTTATAGTAGAAGAGATGCAATCTCTCCATAGGAATGGCTCATGGCAGTTGGTCCAGTTGACACAAGGAAAGAAATTCATTGATTACAAATGTGTTTATCAGCATAAGAAAGGGCCTTTAGAGTAAGGGGGTATCAGGTATAAGGCAGGACTAGCGGCCAAAGGATACTCTCAGAAGGAAGGCATCGACTATAGAGAGTTGGTAAAAAAAGGTGGAGTGGAGCTGGTGAAGGTATACACCAAGGAGAACCCAGCAGATGCATTGACCAAGGTTCTGCTACGTGATAGCTTTCGTAGGTATTGCAACTGATGGACAAGCGGACGTGCAGAGGCCTTGAAGCATCAAGATGGAGATTTTTGGGCCTGATATGGGCTTGATCATAGCCTATTCCTTCTCGGAACGAAGCTGCACGGCTTCATGGTGTTTCCTTTCTCCCAAGGAGAACGAAGCCGTGCAGCTTCATGGTGGTTTCAGCCGCAAGTTCTTGTTCTCGGCTTCGGTCAACACGTGGAGGGAGACGCTGGGATGTGAATGAAGTCTCATGAGGAGAGGTTTTCGTGAGAAAAGTCAATGTGTGGCCTTCACATGTGAAGGAAGCACTGTAACCATGACCACTACAAGAGAAAAAAAATATTGCGACGCCCAAATGCATCGCTAATGCGTCGCTAAACATGCTATTGCGACGCAATTGCGACGCAATTGCGACGGAATGACAACGTCGCTCAGATGATCGTCGCAGTCTCAATTTGTCACAATTGCGTCGCTTCATAGCAACTCTCTGCGACGCAGCAATGCATCACAATATTGCGACGCATCATAAATGTATCGTAATATTTTAAAACTAATTTTTAATTTTAATATTATTATTAAATATTACGACGCATTCAAGTGCGTCGCAATATGGCGACGCACTTGAATGCGTCGTAATATTTAATAATAATATTTTAGATATAATAGCGATGCAATTTGAGTCGCTAATGCATCGCTAATTAAATTTTTTTTAAAATATTATGATGCCAGGTCATTACATCGCAATATTTAATAATAATATTTTAGATATATTAGCGACGTAATCTGAGTCGCTAATGCGTCGCTAATTAAATTTTTTTTAAATATTGTGACACCGGGTCATTGCATCGTAATATTTAATAATAATATTTTGAAAATATTAGTGATGCAATTTTAATCGCTAATGTGTCGCTAATTATTTTTTTTAAAAAAATAAAATATTAAAAATTAAAACGGTTAATACAATTTCGTTATATTTAAATATTGATCGAAACATTCTTCACTCATATTGATCCAAACAATAATCATTCAATTTCCAAAAATAATTAATATATTAAAATTTTAAAGTTTTCATGTACAAAATAAAAAAATACATCAAGAATCCGAGCGATCACGTGTAGGCTGGGAACCCTACGACAGACGGCTAACCATATCCTGCAACTGACGCATCTGATCTCGCACATCTGCAAGCTCCTACTGATGGCCTCGCATACGCTACTCGAACTCGTGCTCGAACTCCTGCCGAACCTCCTGACGAACGTCCTGCCGAACCTCCTCTGTAATAGATCTCCGAATGTCGTCTAAACGCTCGGCAGGAATATCACCAGAATATCGCGAGCTGGAGGCCTGATGGGGAAAATATGCAGAAGCTCTAGTGCCCAGACCATAGACCCTGCAGTCTCGTGGCTGGGCACCAATAGCCTCCAAAAACACACGTCGACTCTCCTCTACTGAGAGTTCGACGGGCGTCTCCCCATCAGTGGAGTCGACCAGCGATGCCTGGGAACGAAGCTCCTCGACTCGTATCTTTGAATTATAAAATCAACAATAAATGAATCAATAAATTTCTCTAAATAAAATTTTAGAAATTAAACAGATACTACATAAAGCTAATTTCTTACCGCAACCTCCCATGATCGCGTATCGACCCAGGAATCGTCCCTCCTGGTGTGTGTCGCCCTAAATAGATGAAACTCACTAGGATCTCCGCCCTCCTGCTCAAACTATAACAATAAAAAAGTGATATTAATGCAAATATTTGTAAATAACTAAATTAGTAATTAAATTATTTATGTTTTCTTACCATACGGCATCTGTGCTCCTGAATCAAAATGGAGCCCGAAGTGTGGCGGGAGAGACCCGTGCCAGGACCGCCCCTCTCGGATTGGTGGTTCGTGCTGGCTGATGCGGACCTCCTGCGCCAGCCATCAGACTGCCAGGCCTACTACCACTCGTGCCAAATACCCTCTGCACATGCGCAGGACGCTGACCCGATGACCTCCAACGATGAAGCGTGTCGGAGTATCGGTGTCCCATAAGAGCCTCCCATGCTGTCCTAATGGCATCATGGCTGGCAGGGTCCCACGTAAACTTTTTCTGCATTAAAATAAACAGTTAGTTTCAGAATTTATTAAGATTAAGAAATTTTATATCAGTGATAAATTGTATTTAATAAGTTTACCTGAAACTCAGAAAAATAAAACTCCCTCGTGGCTGCAGATACGTGGCACCAATCGTAGCCACTGGGATCTGCACGCCTCTGAAATACGGAGCTGATGTGGCTGAATACATGATGCTACTCAATAAATCTGTTAAAAAAATGCATGTTTATAAGTAATTGACTTAAAAACATAAACATATATTTTTAATTAGTATATACTTACATCCCATGAGCATCCAGTCGAAGTACGGTGTGGCCGATGGTGGAAGAACTCTCAGAGGTATGTGCCGATCGGCTGGATGGTAATACAAATGCAGGATCACCCGAAGGCTGTGCGATGTATGGAGATCCGAACTCTCTATCTCCAAAGCTCATGTGATCTGATGCAGTAGGGCTATGTCCCTGCTCACTCCATATGTCATCGGTAGATCTACCTCTGCCGTCATACTGAAAATACTAAAGATTCATACAATTAAATTATGATTAATGATTGACTATATAAAAATTTAACACTTATAAAATAAAGTTGAATTTAAAAAAACCTCTATGTTTAATCGATGTCATTTGTTTCGTGAAATGTTGGTTCAACATCTGATGTCGTATCGAACTGCAATTCAGTTTCATTATCATCGGAAGTAAACCGAACATTTGCATCCGCAATTTCTTGGACATCACCATTTGGATCTCTAAGTGATGTTTCAGGAGCCCTTGTGTCGTCCTCAATTGCATGCATTTCCATCTCAGCCTCTTGAAATGCAGGGCACTCGGCTGATTGACTTGATGAACTCTCCTCTAATACGATTGTTGAACGTGGGACGATTTTAGAAACAGCCCACCAATCTCGCTTGTCGTTGCGCAAACTTGGATATCCGCAGTAAAACACTTGCTGAGCTTGGGATGCAAGGATGAATGGGTCATATTTCTGCAATCTTCGTCGATGGTTCACTTCAACCAAATTGTAGTCATTATGAACCCTTTTGCCCACAGGAACTGTCGGATCGAACCAATCGCAACGAAACAATACGGTTCGTTTTATAGGCCAACCGGGATATTCAACTTCAACCACCTCTACTAACTTTCCGTAATAATCCTGCATATTTGCTCCAACACTTTCTCCTTTAACACACACGCCCCAGTTCTGCGTGCCTATTGAAGCTGCTAATCGTTCAATCTGAAATTTGTACCCATTAACAAAATAGCCAGTAGAGGTTGTTACGGTCTTCAATGGCCATTGCGATAGACATTTAATGAAAATATTATCGGTTGTGGACCATGGACCGTTTACCTATAAGTTAATAAGCTATTCACAACCAATTCGAAAAATAAAAGCCATTATTGAAATTGATTAGTGATACTACTCACAAATTCATAAAACCAGTAAGCGAACTCCGTTTCTAACTTCTGCCCAATTGCAACTTGACTGATGTCGGGATTCATCTGTCGTTGTCTATCACAATACATCCTTATGGGATGATAAGGATTAAAACTTCTGTTAGCAATTAATTAAATACTATGGTATATTGCAATTTAAATTAGAAGCTCCAATTAAGCATAGAAGTATATACTTACTCAATGTATGGATCGACTTCTCTACAATTCATTAGGATGTAATAATGTGCTGCATTATACTCCATATCGCTAAGATTTCTTGACTTCTGCCCCCCAAATGAACGGCCGATACCTTTAAAAATTGATATTCTACCGTCATTAAGTTCTCCTTCGTCCACACATACGTCATCGTTACGACCAAGATTTCGGCTCCTCGTGTGGACGTGACCCTCAAAGTAATGCGAGGCAAAAGCTGAAACTTCTTCGACCAAGTGTGCATTGCATATAGAACCTTCAACCCTTGCCTTATTACGCACATTATTTTTTAACTTCTTAAGGTACCTATATGTAAAGTTGAGACCAAAAATTAACCAATTTTCTCGCAATGAAATAATATTTGAAATGTCAACATGTCTTAATGATGTATATATTTACCTCTCGAAAGGATACATCCAGCGATACTGCACGGGACCAGCTATGCTCGCTTCGTATGGCAAGTGAACCGGTAAATGCTCCATTGAGTCAAAAAAACTGGAAGGAAATATTCACTCCAGCTTGCATAAAATAATTGAATTTTCTCCTCAAGCCTTGCCATGGATGCAGAAGTAATGACTGCGCAGATAACTCCTTGAAGAACAAGCTGAGCTCCATCAATGCCTTCTAGACATGTTGCGGAAGCAACTCACGAAAAGCTATAGGCAATAACCGTTGCATGAAAACATGGCAGTCGTGACTCTTCATGCCGAACAACTTGAGCTTATGCATGTCCACACACCTACCGATATTTGAGGCATAACCATCTGAAAATTTTAACCCTCTAAGCCAGTTACATAAAACTTCTCGTGAATTTCTGTCAAGAGTGTAACAGGCTTTAGGATAGGTCCCGTCGGCACTCCTCCTCAAATCACCTCTTCTGCAATACTGATTAAGTTCTTCTCTTGACTTTGCAGTATCTTTGGTTTTTCCCGGGATGTTTAGCACCGTGTTAAATATGTTATCAAAGAAATTTTTCTCGATATGCATAACATCCAAGTTGTGCCGGATGAGATTTGTGCTCCAATAAGGCAAATCCCAAAATATACTCCGCTTCTTCCAGTTATGTTCTTTACATATACGGCCATTTATTCTATCTGCATCTGGTTCCCAAGCATACCTCAACCCCAAATGCTCTATAGTATCAAATATATCCGTGCCGGACCTAACCGGTTCGGCAAATTTTGTGACTGCTTTGTTCTTCCGGAAGGCGATCAAGTTACGCCTGTAAGGATGATTTGGGGGCAAGAACTTCCTATGATTATCAAACCATGACTGCTTACCACTCTTCTGCAATGTAAATGCATCCGAATCATACATGCAATGAGGGCATGCCAGACGTCCAGCAGTGCTCCAACCAGACAACATTGCATATGCCGGGAAGTCACTTATTGTCCACATCAAAGCAGCTCTCATGATGAAATTCTGTTTCATAGAAATGTCGTAGGCTACGACTCCTGTTTCCCACAACATTTTCAATTCGGCCACCAACGGTTGCAGGAAGACATCAATCTTTTCCTTTGGATTTGATGGTCCTGGAACCAAAACTGTTAAAAACATTGCAGTATCTTTCATGCACTTCCATGGAGGAAGGTTATATACAGTCAGTATCACAGGCCAACATAATACTGTTGCCCCGCTTGACCAAATGGTTGGAAGCCATCGGTACAAAGACCTAATCTCACATTCCTTATATCTTCAGCGAAATCAGGATGATTTTCATTGAAATGCTTCCAAGCTTTGAATCTGATGGATGCCGCATTTCATCCTCTTTAGATTCATGTTCGGCATGCCATCTCATATCAGCAGCTGTAGCCTCAGATCTGTATAATCTCTGCAGGCGTGGGGTAAGAGGAAAGTAATGCATCCTCTTGTAAGGCACACTTTTCCTCCTACTTGTACTGGCTCCCCCTTCGCTGTTTTTGTACCTCGATTGCCCACAAATCTTACACCATCTCAACTCTGAGTCTTGTTTGTGAAGACTAAAATATAAATCATTGAAACTACTAATTTGTTGCTGAAAATTAAATAAAACTACAACAAGACTTTCATTCTAGCATTACATAATTTAATGCATCATTCAATTTGAAGCAGAATGTAAATAATCAAGACATAACAATTGTAAATAACTACAAATGCACAAATATTATTGCATAAACAGCTATAAAGAAATAAAATAGGCTTGGCAGCTTATTGAACCAACATGATGTATCATGCCAATTCTCTAAAGGCACAACTCCTAATTATAGTCATTATTAGGCTACCAACTGCCAATCTAATCTAGGCTTAACCTAATGCATAAAATCTGACTGTGATAATATAAAAATTATGATTAATATCCTATTAGAGTGGAACCGGAATTAAATCACGTGATCTAGCCTAAATGAAACCCTAATTGTATCATGAGTAACAATTCTAGTGTTAGGCTTGCTTTTAATTAAAAAAATAGAGTTGTTGGATAATAATATTTTTTAAATTAATAATGATGATCATTAATAATCTAATCATTGAATATGATGTTACTATTTTAATTAAATTATGATTATATTTTTTTTAAACGATGGCCTGACCACCGTGGCAGGCCACCGCCGGCCACGGCAGCGGCCTCAGGGGTGGGGGAAAAACCCCACCCCAACCAATTTTTTTAAAAAAAACAATGGCCCTGGCCACCAACCAATTTTTTTAAAAAAAAACAATGGCCGGCCACTGTGGCCAAGCCATTGTTTTTTTTTAAAAAAAAGGTGGGGTGCCAAGCCATCGCCGGCCACGGCAGCGGCCTCAGGGGTGGGGGAAAAACCCCACCCCAACCATTTTTTTTTAATAATGGCCTGGCCACCATGGCCAGGCCACTGCCGGCCACGGCAGCAGCCTTAGGGGTGGGGAAAAAACCCCACCCCAACCATTTTTTTTAACGGTGGCCTGGACACCGTGGCCAAGCCACCGCCAGCCATGGCAGCGGACATGGCCATCGTCTCCAGCCACGGCCGCGGTCGAGGCCTGAGACGATGGCCACGGCCGCCGCCATGGCCGGCGCCTCAGGGGTGGGAGAAAAACCCCACCCCAACCATTTTTTTTTAAACAGTGGCCTGGCCGCCGTGGCCAGGCCCCGCCGGCCACGGCCGCTGCCATGGTCGTGGCCTTAGTGAAAGGGAGGGCCGAGGGTTGGGGGAGGGGGGGGAGGGGGGCCTACCTCGTGTGTAGGGGATGCCAGCGGTGGGGGGGGGGGGAGGCTACCGCCGGTGGTTCCTAGCGCCGGGGGAGAGGGCGGGGGCAGCAGAGGAGGGACGGCAGTGGTTAGGGTTAGAGGAGGAAGAAGAAGAAGACCGAGGGGGCTGGGCGCGATTGGGTTACATATTAGGGATTAGCGACGTATTTTTGCATCGCTAATCCCTTGCTATTTTTTAAAAAAATTATTTTGGATTAGCAATGCAATTTGCGTCGCTAATACATCGCAAATTTAGATTTTTTTATTATTTTCTATAAAAATTAGCGACGCAAATAATTGCGTCGCTAATGAGTTGCTAATTTGGCGATAATTTTCAGCGAAATTCTTTTTGTTTCTAGAAAAATGCATCGCTAATGCGTCGCAATATTTTTATTTGTTAAATTTATTTCATAAATTTTATTTTTCTAAAAATAATTGCGACGCAAAAGTTTGTGTCGCAATGTTTTATTTCTATTTTTAAAAAAAATATTTATTTGTTTTAAAAATATTGCGATGCACATGCGTCGCAATTATACAAATTAATTTTTTTTAATTTTCTAGTTTATTGCATCACTAATGCGTCGCTATTTAATATAATTTATTTTTAAAACATTGCAACGCCCTGATTGCGTCACAATAATTTTATTTGATAAATATATTTTATTTAAAATAATTTTTCTAAAAATAATTGCGACGCAAATGGTTGCATCGCAATATTTTATTTTTAATTTTTTTACAACATTTAATTTTTTTTTAAACTATTGCGATGCAACACGTGCGTCATAATAAAAAAATTAATTTATTTAAATTTTCTTGTTTATTGCATCGCTAATGCGTCGCTATTTAACATAATTTTTTTTAAAACAATTGCGACGCTACGACTTGCATCGCAATAATTTTATTTGATAATTATATTTGATAAAAAATTATGTTTTCTAAAAATAATTGTGACGCAAATGGTTGCATCGCAATGTTTTATTTTATATTTTTAAAACATTTATTTGTTTTAAAAATATTATGACGCAATACATGTGTCGCAATTTTAAAAATTAATTTTTCGTAGTTTTCTAGTTTATTGCGTCGCTAATGCGTCGCTATTTAACATAATTTATTTTTCTTAGTTTATGTGTCGCTAATGCATCACTAATCCGATGGTTGCAATCGATCCAATCAAGCCATGATCGATCTCGATCGGCGACGATCGATCTCACACCGTTGCGATCGATCTCGCACCGTTGTGATCGATCCAAGCCATGATCGATCCCGATCGGCGACAACCGATCTCGCACCGTTGCGATTGATCCGATCGGTGACGATTCGATGGTTGGGATCGATACAAGCCATGATCGATCACGGTCAGCGATGACCGATCTCACACCATCATGATCGATCCAAGCCATGATCGATCGCGGTCGACGACGACGATCTCGCACCGTTGCGATCGATCCAATCGGCGATGATCCGACGGTTGCGATCGATCCAAGCCATGATCCATCACGGTCGGTGACCACCGATCTCGCACCATTGCGATCGATCTGATCGGCGATGATCCGACGGTTGTGATCGATCCAAGCCATTATCGACCGCGGTCGGTGACCACCGATCTCGCACCGTTGCGATCGATCCGATCGGCGACGATCCGACAATTGTGATCGATCCAAGCCATGATCGATCGCGGTCGGCGACGACCGATCTCGCACTGTTACGATCAATCCGATCGGTTGCAATCGATCCAAGCTATGATCGATCCCGGTCGGCGACGACCGATCTCGCACCATTGCGATCGATCCGATCGGTGACGATCCGATGATTGCGATCGATCCAATCAAGCCATGATCGATCGCGGTCGGCGACGATCGATCTCGCACTATTGCTATCGATCCGATGATTGCGATTGATCCAAGCCATGATCGATCACGGTCGGCAACGACCGATCTCGCACCGTTGCGATCGATCCGATCGGTTGCGATCGATCCAAGCCATGATCGATCCCGGTCGGCGATGACCGATCTTGCACTGTTGCGATTGATCCAAGCCATGATCGATCCCGATCGGTGACAACCGATCTTGCACCGTTGCGATCGATCCGATCAGCGATGATCCGATGATTGCGATCGATCCAATCAAGCCATGATCGATCCCGATCGGCGACGATCGATCTCGCACCGTTGCGATCGATCCAAGCCATGATCGATCCCGATCGGCGATGACCGATCTCACACCATTGCAATCGATCCGATCGGCGATGATCCGACTGTTGCGATCAATCCAAGCCATGATCGATCCAGTCGGCGACGATCGATCTCGCACCGTTGCGATCGATCTGATCGGCGATAATCCGATGGTTGCGATCGATCCAATCAAGCCATGATCGATCACGGTCGGTGAGACCGATCTCGCACCGTTGCGATCGATCCGATCGGCGACGATCTGACGATTGCGATCGATCCAAGACATGATTAATCGCGGTCGGCGATGACCGATCTTGCACTGTTGCGATCGATCCGATCGGTTGCAATCGATCGAAGCCATGATCAATCCCGGTCGGCGACGATAGATCTCGCACTGTTGCGATCGATCCAAGCCATTATCGATCCCGATCAGCGATGACCGATCTCGCACCATTGCGATCGATCTGATCGGCGATGATCCGATGGTTGCAATTGATCCAATCAAGCCATGATCGATCCTGGTCGGCGATGATCGATCTCGCACCGTTGCGATCGATCCAAGCCATGATCGATCCCAATCGGTGATGACCAATCTCACACCGTTGCGATCGATCCGATCGGCGATGATCCGATAGTTGCGATTGATCCAAGCCATGATCGATCCCGATCTACGATGATCTGATGGTTGCGATCGATCCAATCAAGCCATGATCGATCCCGGTCGGCGACGATCGATCTCGTACCGTTGCGATCGATCCAAGCCATGATCGATCCCGATCGGCGACGATCGATCTCGCACCATTGCGATCGATCCGATCGGCGATGATCCGACGGTTGGGATCGATCCAAGCCATGATCAATCACGATCGGCGATGACCGATCACGCACCTTCGCGATCGATCCAAGCCATGATCGATTGCGGTCGGCGATGACCGATCTCGCACCCTTGCGATCGATCCGTTCGGCGACGATCCGATGATTGCGATCGATCCAAGCCATGATCGATCGCGCTCGGCGACAACCGATCTCGCACCGTTGCGATCGATCCAATCGGTTGCGATTGATCCAAGCCATGATCGATCGCGGTCGGCGATGACCGATCTCACACCGTTGCGATCGATCCAAGCCATGATCGATCCCGATCGACGACGATCGATCTCGCACCGTTGCAATTGATCCAATCAAGTCATGATCGATCCCGTTCGGCGACGATCGATCTCGCACTATTGCGATCGATCCAAGCCATATCGATCCCGATCGGCGACCACCGATCTTGCACCGTTGCGATCGATCCGATCGGCGATGATTCGACGGTTGGGATCGATCCAAGCCATGATCGATCGTGGTTGGTGATGACCAATCTCGCACCTTCACGATCGATCCAAGCCATGATCGATCGCGGTCGGCGACGACCGATCCCGCACCCTTGCGATCGATCCGATCAGCGACGATCCGACAGTTGTGATCAATCCGATCGATGACGACCGATCTCACACGGTTGCGATCGATCCGATCGGAGACGATCTGATGGTTGCGATCGATCCAAGCCATGATCGATCCCGGTCGCGATGATCGATCTCGCACCATTGCGATTGATCCGATCGGTGACGATCCGATGGTTGCGATCGATCCAAGGCATAATCGATCATGGTCGGCGATAATCGATCTCGCACCATTGCGATCAATCTGATCGGCGATGATCCGATGGTTGCGATCGATCCAAGACATGATCGATCGCAGTTGGCGATGACCGATCTCGCACCGTTGCGGCGACGATCCGATGGTTGCGATCGATCCAAGCCATGATCGATCATGGTCGGCGACGCCGATCTTGCACCGTAAAAATATTGATCATGCAATATTTTTATTTCATCTTTATTTTTAATTTTTTTATTTATTGTTAAAAAATATTACGAGCAGTACTTGTGTCGCTAAATAAAAAATTATTTTTATTAATTTTTTATTTTATTACGTCGCTATTGCGTCGCTATTAAAATATTAATTTTTTAAAAAAAAATTACGACACACTAGAGTGTGTCGCAATATTTTTATTTCATAATTATATTTTATAAAAATTAATTTTATTTCAAATAATTGCGACGCATACTTGCATCGCTATATTAAAAATTATTTTTTTAATTTTTGGTTTATTGCATCGCTATTGCGTCACTATTTAATATAATTAATTTTAAAAAAATGCGACGCACTAGAGTGCATCGCATTTTTATTTCATAATTATATTTTATAAAATTAATTTTATTTCAAATAATTGCGCATAATACTTGCGTCGCTATATTAAAATTATTTTTTTAATTTTTGGTTTATTGCGTCGCTATTTAACATAATTAATTTTTTTAAAACATTGCAACGCACTGTTTTGCATCGCAATATTTTATTTTATAATTATATTTTATAAAAATTAAATTTAAAAATATTGCGATGCATTCTTGCATCGCTAATTAAAATTTTTAATTTTTTTAATTATCTGTTTATTGAGTCGCGAATGCGTTGCTAATTGCGTCGTAATTTCTTGTTGTTGGCGGAGGCGTCGCAATTTGGTCGCAATTTAGCGATGCAATGATGCGTCGCTAAATTTTAAATCACTCGTTGGCAATGATGGACTCTGTGGGGTTGTTCCGGAACTCAAGTTACCCAAGTGCCCTGTGAGATCGTCGAAAACAACAGCGGTCTCATCTGCTAAGATTTGTAATTCCAATAGTTATCATCTTCTTTTTAGTACTCTCCAGTTTTGCTTTTCTTTATTGGAAACAGAAGCCAAAACAACAAACTTCATCTGCTGATTTGTTGGAGAATCAAAATCCCAGAGTTTCATATGCAGAGCTGGTTCAAGCAACTAATGGATTCTCTTCTACCAACCAAATTGGCTCCGGAAGATATGGGTCCATGTACAAAGGGATTATGGATCGTGGCAATTCAATTGTGGCTATTAAGGTTTTAACCTTTTGCTTCAAGGAGCTTCCAAGAGCTTCATTGCTGAATGTGAAGCTTTGAGAAAACATCATCATAATCTCATCAAAATACTAACATCCTACTCCAGCATAGATTTCCAAGGCAACGATTTCAAAGCTCTGGTTTTTGAGTTCATGTCTAATGGGAGTTTGGATACATGGTTGCATCCTAAGCCAGACAGGTATCATCTTGTGAATGGTTTGAGCTTGAGCAAAAGGTTGAGCATAGCTGTCGATATTGCCGATGCATTGGAATATTTACATCACAATTGTAGCCACCAATTGTTCATTGTGATCTAAAGCCGGCCAATACTCTACTTGACAATGACATGTGTGCTAATGTGGGGGACTTTGGGTTGGCAAGATTTCTATAGGAAGGTAAGAGCAATCATATTCAGTCTTCAAGCACTTCGGTTGCAATAAAGGGTTTCATTGGATATGTGGCTCCAGGTAACTAACTACCTCTATTAAACTCCTTTTTTTCTATTATCTTTAAAAAAAAAACTTCAAAGGATTAAAATCCTATTTCTTTTCCATCATGAATCTTCTATCTATAATATATTTAAGCTATAATATCCATGGATTGCAGAGTATGGAGCAGGTTTTTATGTGTCCACCTTTGGAGATGTGTATAGCTATGGGATCCTTCTAGTAGAGTTGTTTACAGGAAAAAGTCCACTTGATGATATGTTTCAAAATGGTTTAACCCTTAGCAAGTTTGTCAAGATGGCTTTTCCTAATGGATTGATAGACATTGCTGATCCACTTTTGATGTTACCAGAGCACATCAATATTGCTTATAGCCAACAGAATGGAAGTGATACAGCGAAGAAAATCCAAGAATGCATGATTAATGTGGTAAGAGTTGGGCTATCATGCTCGAATCAATCATGGAGAGAGAGAATGAGAATGAAGGATGTTGCAATTGAGATGCATAAAATTCAGGATGCTGTTAGGTTTCTTGAGGGATATGTGGTTGGGGTTCAGTAACCTTTCATCATTGCACCTTAGATTAGGAGCCTGGACGGATCAAAAGTCGTCGAGAATTCCTATCTTCCAAATGAGCATAATTTTTAAACCAATGTTGTTCTTCCTTTCTCAAGTTTTAGATACATGATGTCTAGCAATTGTGAGTGATACTATGAAGGCAAAGTTATATTTCCGAGTGTATTACACATGAAATAAAATTTGTTAAGAGAAGAATTTCTTAAATCCTGTGAGCAATGACATATGATGGGTTGGGTCCTTTTACCTTGACTATTTTTATTTTGCCATTGGGAAAGAAAGCAAATCTTAGCCACAAAATAAACCCTATGATTGCCACTATTCAAGCCTACTGGTGTATTATGTAAGAGCTAAATCGTAGATTAGTTCCAATGATAAAAATGAAGAAAAAAATGTTCAATGATAAACCCATGGTTACTTCCATCAGAGGCTACTCATGTATTAAATAAGACCAAAATTTGTTAGGATTTGGACACAACCCAAACCAATATTTATGTTTGGTCCAAGAATCATAGACATGTTTCTCTCATTATGTCATGCATATTAATAAATGAGAAAAATATTTTAATTAACTGTATGTTATATTAAAATTAGATAGTATTTTAAAATAATTAAAAAAAAATTTTAGTTAGAACTTTGCAATAGCCTAGCCAACCAATAGTTACTGCTTATTAGGATGTGACGCATTGACAAATGTCCATTCACGACCAAACTACCACCCTACCACTCTCCCTCTCTCCCTTGGATCGGTTGAAAGGAACACTCTTATACAAGTTTAATGTTGTGAGTAATGGTTAAAGAATTATTTTGGTAACGGCTAGTTGAAGTGAAGGTTAGATTGTTCAGAACATGGCCATCACCATTTTGGCCATGCCTTAGATGTGAAGTGGCTAAGAAATTTTTATAAATAATTAGAATTTATAAATGTTGAGCGAAATAATTAGAATTTGAGCTAAATTCCTCTTAGATAGCTCTGATAGATTTGATTCTTAGATAAGGCAATGATAAAGTCCTTTCCAAATAAGAAGGTAAAATCTTACCTAAATTAGTTTGCCCCAAATAGGATGAGGATCCCAATAGATCAACACCTTTATCGTAGTAGCCAATCAGTCCAATGGCTTAGTTTTGGTCGCATAGGCATGCTAGGTCAGATCATCCCATATTAATTTTCATAAATTTTCAACATGAAAGTAAAGTTATTGAACTAGTTGAAAAATAAATAATTTCATGATCAAACATTTTAGATATAAATCAAAATAAAATAATTTGGTTTGGCCTTTTTAAGCCCTTAGGACTAGATATTTTAAAAACTAGGCAAAATATACTTTGGTCCTGAAACTTTTACACAAAATTTATTTTGATTCTCAGTTTTTCAATTGTTACAATTTAATCCTTTATACTTTAAGAATATTACATTCCTAATATCACATTACATGAGAACAGTGAAAATTGATGGAATATTTGATATAATATCCTAACACGAATATATGGATTGGGGATGGCAACAAAGAAGATAGAGAGTCCCAATCCTTCTCTCCATGTCCACCCCCCCCCCCCCCCCAAAAAAAAAAAAAAAAAAAATTCTTCATCCCTGCTTCATTCCCTTAAAGTGGGATTTTATCATCCCCATCACACGGGGGAATGATGAATATCCATATCCACCTCATCTCCTTTCATCCTCGTTCCATCCAGCCACATCCTTCCTTAATAACATATATAATTTTTAATAAAAATTATAAGATAATTGTATAGATATAAAAATACTAGAGTATTTAAGTATAAAACCAATAGGGAAAGGATATAATAGAGATATACTTATTTCTATCTTTATTCTACTCGTTCTAATAAGGTCAAAAATAATTTTTGTCCTTATCTCCATCCTTATAAATGTAAAAAATCTTTGTTCCAAATATGACAAAGTGAATCTTAGCTTTATAGGTTAAAATTATCATCTTTATGGATTTTTACTTATCCAACAAGTTATGATATAATTCATATGTTCATGTCCGAATGACATATAAATAATTATGTTAATTTTATTTGAGCTTACGTAATGGGACGTTAGGGATGCACTATGAACAATTGAGCGTTTGGGAACCAAAATAAATTTTGAGTGGAGATCTGAGGATCAAAGTAATTTTACGCCATGAAGGGTCTCATCAGTTCCTCTCAATTAATTACATGACATTGCAATAAATCTTGGTTGCTGATTGAACTTTAAACCTACAGTGTGCAATTCAAGAACTAACATGAGTGGTTGCTACCTGGAAAAAGTGAAATTGCATGCAAAATAATAGGGCTCCAATTCGCCCTGGCTAGCCATCCAGCGCCGGCACCGGCGAGTGTCTGGTCAAAGGAAAAAGTATTCACNGGGTCTTAGCCCGCTCTAGAGGTACACACATTTTATCATATACCTTACTGTTGCTTCTCCTCCTGCCTCCAGTCCTGATCCTATCCTAATAAATGCACTGCAAATTCCTATGTTAGTATAGTAATTAGATATTATCAGAGCAATTTCAACTATCTTTATCTTCTACAAATAAAATCTTTTCAAATTTCCTTCACTCACCCATTTGTCCACCATTGGCCATCCGTTTCTTAACTTGATGTGTATAACCCATCGACCTTAGAGGATAACAAAATTTGGACGAGCCTTGAATCATTTTCTACTCTTTCTTTCATTTAACCAATGACAAGAGAAGAAGCCAGTATGAAAGAAAACCACATCCTATTAGAATACGAGGTTTAGCAATCAAGTCTAGTTAATAGATTGATTCAATCCCTTGGCAATCCAACCTTAGCTCAGTCGGTAGAGCAGAGGCTGTAGTGGTGCAGTTTAATTCGGCAGGTCGAAATCTTATTTTCCTTTAACATATTTAAATTTATTTTTTGAAAGAAAACTATTTCCCTAATAATACCATAATTTAATGCTGGAGTGACATATTTAAAATTTTAATTAGTGCTGAAGTGAAACTCTCTCTCTCTCTCTCTCTCTCTCTCTCTCTCTCTCTCTCTTATAGTAACTATTTTAAATGATTTTGTAAAGTTCCTCATCATGGGCTACGTGATTGTTTTGGATAAAATAAGTCCTCAAAAGCATGCTCTGCAACAAGGTTAAATAAGGCATGCTTTAAGCATTTTCCTTGAGAATCTTTGCTTGAGTTTACTGCTCAAATTCGCCTGGGACACTGCAATCCTTGTCTTTGTGGTGCGGTGCCACATCAATAAGCCTAGTAGCTCACTTTGAAGCCTCTGAGTGCCAAGAGACTCAGCACTAGGAGAAGGAATATGCAGTTCAATTGTACATAAGCAATAATAATCATGGTGTAAAGATGAAATTAGACTTTAAAGTGGAAAGCATGTCATGGCCTAAAGCTCATAGCTCTAAACCAAAAGCCCAGGTCTAAGACCAATCCAACATTATGTAAATATAAATTTTTGGAATTGCAAGTGTCTGAAACTCAAAAAAAAAAAAAGTTCTGCTCCATCCTCCCTCGGAAATCTAACTCAGTTGATTGGTCTCGAGTTATATGGCAATAGTTTGCAAGGACCCATACCTCCAAGCCTCGGAAACCTCAAGCGACAACAAGTACTGGACCTCTCGAAATAACAATACCTAAGAAATTGTTAGTCTTCCTTTTTTCTCAGATTCCATCAACTTGTCTAACAATTCGTTAGTTGGGCCACTCCCAGAAGAAGTCGGCAGTTTGAAAAATATCAAAATATTGTCGTCTCTGGGAACAAATTAACAGATAAAATTCCAGACAATTGATGGATGTGAAGTCCTCGAGCTCCTATTTATGAATGATAACTTTTTCAACGGAAGCATTCCGTCATCTCTCAGTAACATAAAGCATTCCGTCAATTCCTGGACCGACACAAGCTGATGTTTATTGCCCAGGCATTCTTTTCTGTTTCGGATAACGCAATACTTCAATCACCGACCATGGCTGTCCGTCTCATTGATCTTGAGGTCTAGGCTAGGATGACATTAGCACGAAATAATACTTGGGGGCTACTTTTCCCACATCATCGAATAGAAAATGTCTGAGACTACTGCACCCTAGATAGACTAGCATGCATGCAATTCCTACCCTTGTCATGACCGTGATTGAGGCACCAGTTAATCTTAATTTGGACAGATATTTAGTTGGCGATCGATCCAGCTCAAGCACTAGGATGCCACCAGACTCAGAACACTAGCTAGGATGCCACCTTTTATGCATCATCATCAACACAACATTGTAAGGATGACCCTTAACATGACCTTGACAGTGGCAACAATTGATCGGTACTGGGTACTGATTATAACAGCGTTTGACTATAAATTCAGGACTGTAATCTTCGTATTAATTAGCATGCAATTTTCGGTATTCTTCTCACAATTAATATATCGAAATGAAACATCTGGTAAATAGGATTTTATGTTGGTTTGGACCCAACTTTTTGCTGCTGAAGTATCAGAGGCTAATCTTTGGAGATCGTCTTTGGGGACATCTAGGTGAGTTGAATGTTGGATCCCCTAAGGGCTTGGAGTGCGTCGGGACCATAGATCCTCATTTGTCCAATCCTCTTAGATTTGTAGAGTGCCACTACCTCACTGCTTTGGGGTAGGTTATTCCTGAGCATTCCGTAACAAAAACCAATGGATTGCACACCTGAAACAAAGCCAGTTTTAAATCACAGATGTTTGGGACAAATATCAACCCACTACGAACGCAAACAAAGGAGAGAGAGAAGAGATAACCTGGTGGGATAGGTATTGATATGGCTGATCAAGTCATGTTAGGGCTAACGAATCAAGTAGCTCATGGAGCCTTGGCCTCGGACCCTAGAGTCCCCCTTGGCCTTGAACTCCATTGTCCGCCTCAACCTTGGACTCCTTGGTCCCCCTCGATCTCGGACTCCAGTATCTCCCTCGATCTCGGGCTCCAGGGTCCCTCTTGGCCTTGGACTCCCAGGTCCCTCTCGGCCTTGGACTCTAGTGTCTCCCTCGGTCTCAGACTCCAGAGTCCCTTCGGCCTCGGACTCCTGAGTCCCCCTCAGCCTTGGACTCCGAGGTCCCCCTCGGCCTCGGACTCCCATGTTCCCCTTGGCCTAGGATTCCAGAGTCTTCCTCGGTCTCGGCACCTATAACTGCCACGTGGCCCATCAACCACCTGCGATCACGCATGGCCACTATCAGTTACAGTGCATGCCTGACATGATCAGACCCACCTACCACCTATAGCACCGTGCCTAGCAAGGAGCTGGTAGGCAGAGCTGCCCCTGATAAACTCAGGGGTGGTTGCGATCTGTCCTTGTCAGCCTTACCACGTCTTTTGCCCGACAATGACATTTTGGATGCAGCAACCTGTCAAAAAGGTGGTAAGAGGGACTTTCGGACAGGTATAAGAACCTTCACTCATAACGAGAGAGGGGATATGGACTCTAAGTGATTCGACTAAGTCTTTTAGTCTATTATTCATTACTGTTTCCCAAGTCACTCACTTGAGCATCGGAGGGTCCTCACTGAAGCCCCCGCAGACTTTCTTGCAGGATTCCCGTCCGAGGAGAATACATCAGGAGATTCCTAAACCTGTGCTCATCGTCCTCCGAATCCTCTTCACTACCCGATGTTCGAGGAATATGATTTGGCGGCAACAGATTGGTATCCCAGGAAGGGGGGACACTAGAGATAGGAAGCTTCAAAGAAACAAGCTACATGCTTTCACTCCCCTGAGAGAGCATAAAGATGGTGGTGATGCACGCTCGAGAGATTTCCACTAGTCACACCGGGGGACATCAAGAGCCTGAATAGCAGGAGACCGGTCTCCCTACTCCTCAGGCCAACCTCCCAGCTCCATCTTCACCATCACCTCATGACGATCAAATCGCCACCCTTACCCTGCAAGTCCAATCGCTTGTGGCGGAGGTTCATCAGTGAAACAACTGGTGGCTGCACAGCAGCGCCAAGGCCACCCTCACTAGGTGCGGGGGCTGACCAACCTAGTCAACAATCAATTCACGGGAGATCCTCTCAGAGGGAGGTTCACCGCCGCCACGCCTCGCCTAGGTGTCATCGCCGGGAGGTCTCCAAGTGGCCTCGGTGTCCCTCCCACCATTCTAACGATTCCCACAAATTGCAGCCTAGGAGGAAGACTGAGCGAGGGAATCATCATCGGCACCGCCCCTTCCCATCCTCATGATCTTCAAGGGAGGGGTCCTTCAATGGTCGGATCGCTCGTCGAGCTAGGCAACGATTGGATGAGTACAGCTAGCGGCTGGAGAAGCTCAGCCGCAAAATATCAATCAGTTGGAGGTGGACTACAATAGCCGCCCTACGCTGTCTCATCGCATCATGGAGGAACCGATCTCGATCCAATTATGCCTCCATCAGCTGGACCCTTACGATGGCACCACTGACCCCTTAGACCATCTGGAGAGCTACAAGGTCCTCATGCAAGTCCAAGGAGTGACCAACTCTCTCCACTGCATCACCTTTCCAGCCACTCTTCGGAAGGCTGTGCATGCATGGTACTCTCGTCTACCACCATGCAGCATCAATTCCTTCAGGCAGTTAGAGAGGGCCTTCTTGGCGTACTTCGATGCATGCTAAAAGATCCCATGGGTGGCCGACAGCCTATTCGCCATTCGGTAGAAGAGTGGCGAGGAGAGACTTCATGGCCTGATTCAAGGAAGCCACACTTGAAGTCTACAATCTCAACGACTCCGTGGCCTCATTGGCCTTGAAGTGAGGGCTCTATCCTTCTTGCTTTGCTTACTCTTTCGATAAGAAACCCCCCGGTTCTTACGCCTAGTTGCTGAGCTGAGCGTAGAAGTATATCCGCACCGATGAAGCCGACTCCTGTTGGCACAAGGCAAATGGAGGTCCTAGTAAAAGCAAGCCCATCCAAAATCTGATAAACCTCATCCCAGGAGATCTGAGCCCCCATGATGATCAGACAACGACCACAAACCCTCACTCCCAGAGAGGGGCCCTTCACCCCATGCTCGCCTTGATATCCCACATCCTAATGGAAATCGAGGATGAATCATATCTTCAGCTCCCTGCTCCCTTGAAGCAAGGAGTCCCCCACAATAAAAAACCTCTACTGCCCCTTCCAACGGGATCACGACCACGACACAAAGGATTGCCACCAGCTGAGAAGGTGATCGAGGACCTCATCCAATGGGGCTACCTCAACAAATTCATCCAAAGAAGGAACCCAGCTGCATCGGGTTCATCAGCACCCTCACCTACCCAGGTCAGTATTGACAATGTCTCGACTGAGAAGACGGTGGCCATGATTTCCTAAGGGAAGGCGGCACTTCCAAGAGGCCAACAGGGGATGAGGGGGTGGATTCTATAATTTTCTTTTTAAGGGGAACTTAAAGGGAGTAGATAATCATAATGATGATAGCGTCATCATGTCCATGATGATCGCAAACATCTTGTAAAGATAATTTTAGTTGACAACGAAAGTTTGGTCGACATTCTCAGTTACAACGTTTTTGTTCGAATGAACTTGTCCCTCGGCTCCCTTCGGCCTGTGACCATGCCCCTAATGGGCTTCACTGGAGACTCTTGAGGGTGGAGGGAGAGATCACCCTTCCGGTCATAGCCAGGACGTCGCCATGCCAAAGCACGATCTTCATGAGGTTTCTGGTTGTCCGAATCCCTTGGCCTATGACACCATCCTCGGAAGACCTAGTATGAATCTCTTAGACACCATTATCTCCATCAAGAGGCTGCTTATAAGATTTCCCACTAGTAAGGGAATCAGAGAGATGCATGGGGAGTGGAACCCAGTGCTGCTTATGTTATCACATGGCTCCAAGTTTGCAGGAGGTGCCGGCCCCGCTAGTGCTTGAGCCACTCGATCCTAGAGACTCAGAGAGAAGGGGAGAGCTGGCCGAGTGCTTATTGACCTTCCCCCTAGGGGAGGACCCAAAAAGGACGATTCGAGTCAGAGCACTTCTCCTGAGGAAGCGAGATACCGGCTCCTCACCTTCATATGGACCAACTTGGATGTCTTCACTTGGTTAGTATCAGACATGCCATGTATACCACCAGAGGTGATCACTCACAAGCTCAGCATCAACCCGCAGTGTTGGCCAATCGACAGAAGAAGAGGAGCTTCGCTCTCGAGCGGTTGAGGGCCATTAACGAGAAGGTCCGCAAGCTAATTACCGTTGGCCACATCCGAGAAGTGTATTATCCAGACTAGCTGGCCAATATTGTGATGGTCTGCAAGGCCAGTGGGAGCTGGAGGATGTCTGTCAACTTCATCGACCTCAACAAGGCGTACCCCAAGGATAGCTTTCCGCTGCCCAAAATTGACCAATTGGTGGATACCATGTCTGGCCGCGAGACCCTTAGCTTCATGGATGCTTTCTTGGGGTACAACCATATCAGGATGGACCCAGCGGATGAGGAGGCTACTTCATTTGCGACTGAGAAGGGCATTTACTACTACAAGGTAATGCCCTTCGAACTGAAGAATGCAGAGGCCACATACCAAAGGCTGATGAACAAGGTCTTCGAGGACCAAGTTGGGCGCAACATGGAGGTATACGTGGATGACATACTAACCAAAAGTATTCACACTATGACCATGATGTTGACCTGGCAGAAACCTTTGACAACCTCCATTGATTTAGATGAGGTTGAACTCCCGCAAGTATGCTTTCGGGGTGTTGGCCCAGATGACAACCCAAGAGGGGGGGGGGGTGAATTGGGTTCTTTAAAAATTTAGCCTCTTGAAAAATTGTTTGCTTAAGATGAATGAAAACAAATGCAATGTAAATATAAAGTACAGCGAATAAAACAGAGATAGAGATAGAGACAATGGAAGCACGGCAAACACAAAGATTTTATAGTGGTTCGGTGTATCCAACACCTACGTCCACTCCCAAGATCCTACTTGGGTCCACACTATAATCTCGATTACAGCCGAGTTGTTTTACAAGTTCACAACTCAAACTTGTTGTTTTACCCGGGATCACAACGAACCCAGCCGGTTTTTCGGGCTCACCAGCACACAACCCAAAACTCAAGCTAAACTAGCTTGACCCGAGGTTAACAACCTCCACTAGTTCAATCCCCTTTGATTGAACTAGGCACAAACAAGTATAAGAATGTTTTACAAATTTTCACAGCTCCTTAATGAGCAAATATTCAAAGAAAAGTAAATAGGTTTAGAAAAGCCTGGTTTGAAGTTGTTTGGCTTTGAGCTTTTCTTCTTTTCTTCTTTTCCTCTTCTCCTTGCTGGGTTGAATCAAGCCTCAGCTCCGATTCCTCACAGTAGATGCAGTTGAGAAGATTGAAAAGTTGGTCTCTTTCTTCTAGTTGAGAATCCTCCGATTTTTCACTATTTGAACGGCTTGGATTCTTCTTTGAGCTTTGTGGAGTGGAAGGTTTTGAATTTGAAAGCTCCTCTCTTGGATATAAGGCTCAAGACTTCTCGGATTTTGATTTTTGATTTTTGTCTATCCGTTTCTATCTCTCTCTTTTCAAACGGTTGTTTTTTCCCCTTTTTATAGATTTTCCTTTGATTCATTTTTGGGTGGAAATCTAGCCGTTGGAGTGTACCTGGAAGGATTTTCCATTCATAAAAAATAGCCGTTAGATGTCAGAAATCAAAAATATTACCGTTAGAGCTGATCTGGCATTTTTGATTTTTCGTCCAGGTGGGTTGGAGTCGGCTCCAGCTTTTCAGGTGTCGGCTCCAGATCGTTTTTCCATAAATAGTAAAATCTGAGTTCGTCGTGGAGTCGGCTCCGCAAAAGTAAGTGTCGGCTCGCCGTCGTCAGGTGTCGGCTCCCGAATACTGTAGGTGTCGGCTCCAGGATGCTCAAAAAATCAACTCTGTCCCGCATCGGAGTCGGCTCCAGACACTGTAAGTGTCGACTCCGAAACCTTAGGTGTCGGCTCCGAAACTCTAGGTGTCGGCTCCAGGTTGTATCAAAAATCAGATTAAAATTGAATTGGCCATGGGGTCGGCTCCAGACTTTCTAGGTGTCGACTCCAAGCTCTGAAACTTTGAAATCTCTGATTTGTATTTGATTCAAAATTCATTTCTTAATTCCTTTAAATTGATCAAATAAATTTAAGTCCTGAAACACTTATAAAATCCATTAGTAATCAAATAAATATACTCAATTCCTTTATTAATCATCAAAATCAATGAATGGATCAACAATCTCCCCCTTTTTGATGATTATAAAAACATTGAGTATATGCATAGAATTCTTAAATTAAAAAATATCAAGGAAGTGATCTTTACGAGTAAGCTCCCCCTGAATAAGGTAGCTTCTCTTATGAAGTTCAAATTATTCTTCCTCTTACTTTACACATTTGGTACTTAAGATTTCTTTGTGCATAGACAATTCAATTTGATTATTAATCCATATCAATAACTCAAATCATATTAATCAATTAACATAATCAACTATAATTCTTTCCATATAATTTTCTCCCTCTTAATGCATATACAATCCTAATTCTCTCCCCCTTTTTTGTAATCAACAAAAAGGTAAAGAATATTTTACTGCATCAAAAGATAATCAAAGGATAAACTTTTCATTCAACAAAAGCTTCACTACATCAACATATAGTCAAGTATTACATAATTCTCTCCCCTTTAAACTTCATTATCATTAACTTCATTACATCAAAATGTAAACAACATTTCAAAAATTAAACATACATTACATCAAAAGTTCTTTCTAACTATTCTTGTTAAATGGTCTACTATATTTTTCATTCCATCACATTGAAGTCTAACATAATCTTTTAGTCTCTCATCCACAAATGTGCAAGCTGTTGTGATTTTGTCTTGAAGTTCGGCGTTGCACTTTGAATAAGTTTCACCATCTCCACAAATCTCTTTAAGCTCTTCAAAGATGTTCTTCAAATCACCACTTAAAGATTCTGCGGAGGAGTTGAGAGTTGATTCAATCTTTGCAATCCGATCATCAAGGGAGTAAAGTGATTCTTTTAAATTCATAAATTTACTGTCAAACTCATCCTTCTGAGCTGCAAACAAACTTTTTAATTGCTCCATTTGAAGGTCTGAGAATCCAGTCGAAGAAGTGGATGGTTGATCATAAACTTGTGCAGGTGCAGGAGCAGGAACAGGAGCAGAAATGGGACTCCTAGGCTGTGGAGAAGGAACCCTAAATGATGGTCCAGCCTCGCAAGGCTCAGAAACTCTCGGCATAGGGGCTCTTTCATCTAGGTGTCCTTTCCTATCCCATTGTCCATTCACCTTGACAAAACCCATCCGATGCAATGTAGCTAAGCTATAGTAATCTGTGTGCCTTAGGTTCTTGGAAAGTTCATTCTCTTGAATTAACCCCTTGGCTCTTGAATACCATAGTTAGTACCATTCCATACGGTAGGGATGATCTCCTTTCCCTCCAGCTTCTGCCATATAAAAAATCATCATTGCTGCCAGATTGATCGGCTGCCCAGTTAGAACACTGTCCATAACCACAATGTCTCGCTCCGAGACATACTCAAACCGACCAGTTTTGGAAACAAGATCCTACTGCATATATTGTGTAATAATCTCAATTCTAGGGGTAGTTGATTGGCTCTAATTTCTTCAAACTCTGTTACATCCCTTCCTAACATCCTTGAAAGGGCTGCTGACCTATCACTATGCATGTCAGCTGCTAAACCAGTGATCGGGATGCTGAGGAGGTTTCCGAGCTTTTGAAAGGTGAGATGAATCCTTTTCCCTTTAACATTGCTTACTAAACCTCCATCCCCTCTAGCCAAATTGAAATAGAATTCTTTTACTAGGGCTGGATAGGTAGGAACATCAAGAGAACACAGCTTATCCCAGCCCATTTCCTTCAATTGTCTCCCGATTGAAAAACCTTCGGATTCAAATAGGTCAAAATCGATTTTTCTACCCATTGTGATGACTCTATCAGCTAGGGTATCTACCTTTGTGGAAGATGTGTTGGGGTTGTCAGAATCTGTGGACGAATCGCTGCTTGGAGTCGGCTCACGAACGGGACGACGTGCGGACCGCTTTCCCGTAGTTACCGGCGCTCCAACCACTGATTCTCTCCTTTTGGGTGCCATTTGATCTTTGGAAAGGTTCGATTTGGATGGAATTAGAGATGGGGAAGTTTTGGAAGAATTTTGGAAGAGTTTGGTTAGGATTTGAGAAAGTGATGAAGTGACGAGGTGTCGACTCTGCCCTAATAAATCAACTTTTGATTCCCAGGTGTCGACTCCCGCAAAGTCGGGTGTCGACTCCAAATCGCTAACACAGTCAGCGCTCGAACTGGAGTCGGCTCCGAATTCACAGGTGTCGGCTCCAAGGTCAGGGACCGAGAGCGACACAGTCAGAGGTGTCGACTCCTCATTCTGAGGTGTCGACTCCAAAGACAAATTCAGCAAAAATATATGAAATTCAAATGACTGAAACTCGTCAAAATAAATTTTATAAAATTTTGATAAAATTTTGGAGTATTAAGGATCAAATAGCTCAAATGACTAGATAATTTGTCCTTAAAATAGTGAAGGAATATCAAGAAATTGATAGAAATTAGATTCTCATTCCTTAATGTATCAAAATCAATCCATAGGGTCACATATCCCTAATTCACCTCTAAGATAACAAAATCTCTCTTCACTCAAAGGTTTTGTAAATATGTCAGCTAATTGTTCCTCTGTATTAACATATTCAAGACAAATTTCATTATTAGCTACATGTTCTCTTATGAAATGATATCTAATTTCAATGTGTTTTGTTCTTGAATGTTGAATTGGATTTTTAGTTAGATTTATTGCACTCGTGTTATCACATCTAATTGGTGTTTTGTCGGGGGTTATGCCATAATCTTCAAGTTGTCTCTTAATCCAAAGGATTTGAGCACAGCAACTTCCAGCTGCAACATATTCTGCTTCAGCAGTAGATAATGCAACCGAATTTTGCTTTTTGCTAAACCAAGAGATTAAGTTACATCCTAAGAATTGACATGCACCACTTGTGCTTTTTCTATCCAATTTACATCCAGCATAGTCAGAATCAGAATATGCAATTAAATTTAAGGTTGAGTCTCTAGAGTACCATAAACCTACATTTTTAGTTCCACTTAAATATCTTAAAATTCTTTTTACAGCAATTAAGTGAGATTCTTTAGGTTCAGATTGAAATCTAGCACATAGACATACTGCAAACATAATATCTGGTCTACTAGCAGTTAAGTAAAGAAGAGATCCAATCATACCTCTGTAATGTTTTTGATCTACTTTCTTACCATCTTCATCTTTGTCCAATTTGCACGAAGGACTCATAGGTGTCCCAAGTGGTTTGATTGACTCCATTCCAAATTTCTTGAGCAGTTCTTTTGTGTATTTGGCTTGATTGATGAAGATTCCATCTTTGCTTTGTTTGATTTGAAGTCCTAGGAAGAAGTTGAGTTCTCCCATCATACTCATTTCAAACTCACCCTGCATTAACTTTGCAAATTCTTGACATAACAAATTGTTAGTAGCACCGAAAACAATATCATCAACATATATTTGTACTACTAATAAATCTTTGTCTTTTGTTTTCAAAAATAGTGTTTTATCGACATTTCCTCTTACAAAATCATTTTCAATCAGAAATTTACTTAATCTTTCATACCAAGCCCTAGGTGCTTGTTTCAAACCGTATAGTGCTTTGTGTAATTTAAAAACATGATTTGGAAATTCATGATCTTCAAATCCCGGTGGTTGTTCAACAAAAACTTCTTCATTTATAAATCCATTTAAAAATGCGCTTTTAACATCCATTTGAAATAAATTGATATGCATATGACATGCAAATGCAAGTAACAATCTAATTGCTTCAAGTCTAGCTACAGGTGCAAAAGTTTCATCAAAATCAATTCCTTCTTCTTGATTATATCCTTTTGCAACTAATCTAGCTTTGTTTCTATTACTATGCCATTTTCGTCTAATTTATTTCTAAATACCCATTTTGATCCTATTACAGAATGATCTTTAGGTCTATCCACTAATGTCCAAACATTATTTCTAGTGAATTGATTTAATTCTTCTTGCATGGCTAACATCCAGTTATTATCTTTTTCAGCTTCTTCAATAGTTTTTGGTTCAATTTGAGATACAAATGCAAGATGATTATTGATGTTTCTCATTGATGATCTAGTTCTTACTCCTTGAGATGGATCACCTATAATTAATTCTCTTGGATGACCATAGGCATATCTCCAATCTCTAGGTAGATCTATATCATTACGATTTCCATCAACAACATCAACACTAGGAGAATCATTATCTTTAGCTTCTTGTTCATGATCTGAAGATACATCTATATTTAATTTTTCAATGTCTCTTTCTAGAATGTTTGTATCTTCCTCATCATCAATCTTTTTAGAACTTGATGCTAAAGATTCATCAAAGATTACATGAATAGATTCTTCTACTATTAAGTTTCTCTTGTTAAATACTCTATAAGCTTTACTTGATGTTGAATATCCTAAGAATATGCCTTCATCAGATTTTGCATCAAATTTTCCTAGGTTATCTTTGCCATTATTATGAATGAAACACTTACAACCAAATGCATGAAAATAACTTATGTTTGGTTTTCTATTATTCCATAGTTCATAAGGTGTTTTCTTAATGATTGGCCTAATTAAAGCTCTATTAAGGATGTAGCATGCCGTGTTTATAGCTTCTGCCCAAAAGTATTTTGGTAAGTTGCTTTCACATAGCATGGTACGGGCCATGTCTTCTAGGGTTCTATTTTTTCTTTCAACTACACCATTTTGTTGCGGTGTTCTAGGTGCAGAAAAATTATGATGGATGCCATTTTCTATGCAAAAATTTTTAAATAAATGATTTTCAAATTCGGTGCCATGATCACTTCTTAGAGACACTATGGTGTTGTTTTTCTCATTTGTGACCTTCTTGAAGAATTTCAAAAATAGTGGAAAGGTCTCATCCTTATGAGCTAAAAATAATACCCAAGTGTATCTAGAGTAATCATCTACAATCACAAGACCATATTTCTTTCCTCCTAGACTTGTGGTTCTAGTAGGTCCAAAAAGATCCATGTGAAGTAGTTCAAGTGGCCTAGAAGTGGAAACAATATTTTTAGTTTTGAAAGAATTTCTAGTTTGTTTTCCAAATTGACATGCATCACAAATTTTATTATTTTCAAAATCTAATTGTGGAAGTCCTTTTACTAAATCCATTCTAATTAATTTTGAAATAAGGTGTGTGCTTGCATGACCTAATCTACGATGCCACAACCAACCAATCTCATTTATATTAGCATTATTAGCAACTAAGCATTAGTAGACAAATTGTCTAAATCAATCAGGTATACATTGCCATTTCTATTTCCAATAAAAACAATGCTATTATCAATGGGATTAGAAACTGTGCATATAGAAGATTCAAATGATACTTTAAAACCTTTATCACATAATTGACTAATGCTAATTAAATTATGTTTCAAACCATTAACATATAAGACATTTTCAATATATGTGGAGGGAGTTATTTGAATGTTACCAAACCCCAAGATTTGGCCTTTGCCATTGTCGCCAAATGTAACTACTCCTCCTCTTTTGCTTTCAAGGGTGATGAATTGATCCTTGTCACCCGTCATGTGCCTTGAGCAGCCGCTATCGAGATACCACTTTCTCTTTGATCTTTTGGCCGCAAGACACTCCTGCAAAAATAATTAAGTCTTATATTTAGGTACCCAAGCTTTCTTGGGTCCTTCATGGTTAGTAGCATAAACAATTGTTCCTTTAGGAACCCAAATTTTCTTTCCTTTACTATTTATCTTCTTATCTATTTTCTTAAAATTGCATTCAAAAACTTTGTGTCCCTTCTTGTTACAGTAATGACATGTAACATTATCATTGTTTTGTTCCTTTCTAAAAAAGTTTTTGACAAATTTTTGTTTCAAATTAGGTCTATATCCTAAACCAGCCTTATCATATATAGCTCTTTGATTACTTAACAATAAATTAAGTTTTTCTGAACTATAAGTGAATTTATCAACAATACTTTTATATTTATCAACTTCCTTCTTTAGTTTATCATTTTCATTGGAAATTGATTCTTTTTCTTTAGTCAAATTGCTTTTTCAGATTTCAGCACTTTAGTTTCATTATTAAGATTTTCTTTTTCTTCAATCAAAGTTAAATTTTTATTTTTCAAAAACTTATATTTCTTTTTCAAAATTTTGAAATCACCAACAAGTTCATTAAAAGCATCAAACAATTCATCAAAAGCAAATTCATCGCAAGGGTTTTCAGAACTTACCTCATCCTCTTCGTTTGCCATAAAGCAAATGTTAGCAACCTCCTTTTGTTCTTCCTCCGATGAGGATTCATCGCTGTCGCTCCAAGTTGCAACATAGGCTTTCTTTTTCTTCTTGAAAGTCTTTTTCAGTTGAGGACAATCATATCTGTAATGCCCCGGTTTCTTACATTCATAGCAAATCAAGGGGTCTTTCTCTTTATCCTTGTCCTTGTCTTTTTCTTTCTCTCCTTCCATCTTAGTTCCAAATTTCTTCTTGTGGAAGGGTCTCTTTCTCCTCATGAATTTTTTGAACTTTCTTGCTAGAAGAGCTGTCTCATCATCATCTTCTTCACTATCATTGCAGCTCTCCTCATTTCAGCAGCCTTAAGAGCTATGGTCTTTTTCTTTTTCACATCTTCTTCTATGTGCTGCTTCATGGTCAATTCATGGGTCATTAGGGATCCTAGAAGCTCCTCTAAGGGTAAGGTGTTGAGGTCCTTTGCTTCTTGGATTGCTGTCACCTTCGCTTCCCACGTTCTTGGAAGTGACCTGAGAATTTTACGGACAAGTTCAGAGTTAGAATATGTTTTGCCTAAACTTTTCAACCCATTTACAATATCAGTAAATCTAGTATACATGCTAGCTATATTTTCAGTTTGTTCCATGCAAAATAACTCATATTTATGAACAAGAATGTTTATTTTGGATTCTTTTACTTGGTTAGTACCCTCATGGGTAACCTCTAATCTATCCCAAATCTCCTTTGCGGAATTACAGTGGAGATTCTATTAAATTCATTAGCATCTAAAGAGCAATATAAGACATTCATGGCCTTAGCATTGAGCTGTGCCATTTTCCTATCATTATCATTCCAATCCCTTTCGGGCTTAGGAACAATAGTGCCATCAACAACGTGTGTGGGTGTACTAGGTCCATTAGTTATAACACCCCACAATTCATAATCAGAAGCTTGAATGAATATCCTCATTCTTGCTTTCCAATAAGAATAGTTGGAACCATTAAATAAGGGAGGTCTATTTGTAGAATGACCTTCGGCAAATGATCCAACTTGAGTTGCCATTTGGATCTTTAGCTCTTGATCGTGTGATCAAAATCTAATGAGCACTTGCTCTGATACCAATTGTTGGCCCAGATGACAACCCAAGAGGGGGGGGTGAATTGGGTTCTTTAAAAATTTAGCCTCTTGAAAAATTGTTTGCTTAAGATGAATGAAAACAAATGCAATGTAAATATAAAGTACAGCGAATAAAATAGAGATAGAGATAGAGACAATGGAAGCACGGCAAACACAAAGATTTTATAGTGGTTCGGTGTATCCAACACCTACGTCCACTCCCAAGATCCTACTTGGGTCCACACTATAATCTCCTCGATTACAGCCGAGTTGTTTTACAAGTTCACAACTCAAACTTGTTGTTTTACCCGGGATCACAACGAACCCAGTTTTTCGGGCTCACCAGCACACAACCCAAAACTCAAGCTAAACTAGCTTGACCCGAGGTTAACAACCTCCACTAGTTCAATCCCCTTTGATTGAACTAGGCACAAACAAGTATAAGAATGTTTTACAAATTTTCACAGCTCCTCAATGAGCAAATATTCAAAGAAAAGTAAATAGGTTTAGAAAAGCCTGGTTTGAAGTTGTTTGGCTTTGAGCTTTTCTTCTTTTCTTCTTTTCCTCTCTCCTTGCTGGGTTGAATCAAGCCTCAGCTCCGATTCCTCACAGTAGATGCAGTTGAGAAGATTGAAAAGTTGGTCTTTTCTTCTAGTTGAGAATCCTCCGATTTTTCACTATTTGAACGGCTTGGATTCTTCTTTGAGCTTTGTGGAGTGGAAGGTTTTGAATTTGAAAGCTCCTCTCTTGGATATAAGGCTCAAGACTTTTCGGATTTTGATTTTTTTTTTTCTTCCTATTCTCTCTCTTTCAAACGGTTGTTTTTCCCTTTTTATAGATTTTCTTTGATTCATTTTTGGGTGGAAATCTAGCCGTTGGAGTGTACCTGAAGGATTTTCATTCATAAAAAATAGCCGTTAGATGTCAGAAATCAAAAATATTACCGTTAGAGCTGATCTGGCATTTTTAATTTTTCGTCCAGGTGGGTTGGAGTCGGCTCCAGCTTTTCAGGTGTCGGCTCCAGATCATTTTTCCATAAATAGTAAAATCTGAGTTCGTCGTGGAGTCGGCTCGCAAAAGTAAGTGTCGGCTCGCCGTCGTCAGGTGTCGGCTCCCGAATACTGTAGGTGTCGGCTCCAGGATGCTCAAAAAATCAACGTTCTGTCCCCGCATCGGAGTCGGCTCCAGACACTGTAAGTGTCGACTCCGAAACCTTAGGTGTCGGCTCCGAAACTCTAGGTGTCGGCTCCCGGTTGTATCAAAAATCAGATTAAAATTGAATTGGCCATGGGGTCAGCTCCAGACTTTCTAGGTGTTGACTCCAAGCTCTGAAACTTTGAAATCTCTTATTTGTATTTGATTCAAAATTTATTTCTTAATTCCTTTAAATTGATCAAATAAATTTAAGTCCTGAAACACTTATAAAATCCATTAGTAATCAAATAAATATACTCAATTCCTTTATTAATCATCAAAATCAATAAATGGATCAACAGGGGTCACGACAGGCAAGTTCTTGGGGTTCTTGGTGACCTAGTGAGGGATCGAGGTGAACCCTGACAAGATCCGCGCCATCCTCGATATGAGACCTCCAACCAATAAGAAGGAGGTGTAGTGCTTGACCGAAAGGATAGCAGCCCTGAGTTAATTTGTATCAAGGTCTACTAAGCGGTGTCTACCTTTCTTCAGGGCATTGTGGAAGATAAATGGCATCGAATGGACAAAGAAGTGCCAAAGAGCTTTCGAAGGGCTGAAGGAGTTCCTATCGACCTAACCATTACTATCAAAGCCGATGAAGAGAGAGGACCTCTTCTTGTACCTCACAGCCTCCCAAGAGGTGGTTGGCTCGGTCCTCATCCATTTGGACCCTAACGGGATGCAGAAACTAATCTACTACACTAGCAAAGTGCTTCATGATGCGGAGACCAGGTATTCTACGACTAAAAAAATAATTTTTGCACTAATAGTCTTCGCTCAGCGTCTCAGGCCACACTTCCAAGCCCACCCGATTGTGTTGCTCATGGACCAGCCACTAAAGGCAATCTTATCTAGTCTTGATACCTTCAGTCAGCTAGCAAAGTGGGCGATCAAGTTGGGGGAGTTTGACATGTCATTTCAACTGAGATTGGCTATGAAGTCCCAAGTCCTAGCGGACTTCTTAGTCAAGTGTACTTGGGCCGAGGAACAGCCGAAGGAGCTATACATAGCGCCCTCGGGCATTTTGTTCGAGGAGACGGTGAAGGACTAGATCCTCTACGTGGACGGTGTATCGAACTCCCAGGGGAACGGGGCGGGCCTCATCCTTGTAACTCCAGAGGGGACGGTAGTAGAGTATGCCCTTTGATTTCTCTTCCCTACGACTAACAATCAAGCTGAGTATGAGGCCTTGCTGGCTGGGATGAGACTCGTTAGGGAGCTCAAGGCAGAGTACCTCAGGGCCTTCACCAACTCCCAACTTGTCTTTGAACAAATCGCTGGAGAGTATGAGGTCTGGGACCCCATCATGTCTCGCTAACTGAGTAAAGTCTGATCACAGATCTCATTTTTTGCTCATTTAGTGTTAGCTATATCCTCAGGTGCGAGAACACCAGAGCCGGTGCATTATCCCGCCTAGCCACCTCGGCCGACGGGGTCCTGGGGAGGACATATATGGAGCGCTTGGAGGTCCCGAGCATTGAGGCTACGAAGGAGGCCTTGCTGATCAACTAAGAGCCTACCTGGATGGATGCTTATGTTCGATACATCACCGACACTCTCCCCGAGGACCTTGCGAGCTCTCGTGTTTCTAATACTGGATAGGCAGCTGTACTGAAGGTCCTTTTTGTACCAAATCCTTAAGTGTGTTGGCCCTGCAGATGCCAACTATGTCCTTTGCGAGATCCATGAAGGATCTGTGGGAACCATATGGGGGGTAGAGCGCTGGTATATAAGGCTCTGCGCTAGGGGTACTACTGGCTTACTATAAGAGAAGATGCCACAGAGCCGGTTCGAAGGCGCAACAACTGTCAGCGACATGCCAACATCCAGCGACAGCCGACCTCTCAACTGAGCCCCCTAACGGCTCCGTGGCCTTTTGCCCAGTGGGAGATGGACCCTCGGCCTCTGGTAGCGGAGGTTTCTACTTGTTGCCATCGACCATTTCATCAAGTGGGGGGAGGCTGAGGCACTAGCAAAGATCACCGAGAGCAAAATGAGATCCTTCTTTTGGAAGTCCATCATCTGCTGATTTGGGCTACCCCACACCCTCGTCACCGATAATGATCGAAAATTTGACAACGCTCCCTTCAGAGGATTCTGTGCCGAGTTAGGCATCTGCTAGCGGTTTACCTCTATTGGCCATCCACAAACAAATGGAACGGCTGAGGTGACAAACTGCACCATCCTTCAAGGGCTTAGAATGTGGCTGGATGACTTTAAAGGAAGATGGATGGAGGAGCTCCCTAATGTGTTGTAGGCCTATCACACGACGCCGCGGGCTTCCACTGGAGTGACCCCCTTTAGCCTTGTGTTTGGGTCCGAAGATGTCATCCCATAGAAATCAGCATCCCGAGTCCTCTGATGGAGTCATATAATGAGGATAACTCGAACGACTGTAGGCCAACCTCGATCTCATCGAGGAGGTACATGATCGGACGCGACTCAGGATGGCTGCCTATCGCCAGAGAGCCGCTAGATACTACAATGCTCGTGTCCACCCTAAGGCATTCCTCCTGAGGGACTTGGTTCTCAGGCAAGCCGAGGTCTCGAGGCCAATGGAAGGAGGAAGCTGTCACCCCACTGGGAGGGGCCCTACCGGATCACGGAGGCCCTACATCGCGAAGCATACCAAGTCGAAGGGCTCAATGGGACCCAACTCCCTCGTACCTAAAATTCGGACAACCTCCATCGGTACTATCAGTGATGAACACAACCAGCTGATCTTAGTTAATAAAGATATGTTTAAGTATCATGTCCGTTCAGCCAAAGCTCGACCTTGGTCGGCACTTAAAGCCCGAGGCCAGCTCAGCACCAAAGCCTGACCTCGATCGGCACTTAAAGCCCGAGGCCAACTCGGCACCAAAGCTCGAGGCCAGCTCCGCACCAAAGCCCAACCTCGGTCGGCACCTAAAGCCTGAGACTAGCTCGGCACCAAAGCCCGACCTCGGTCGGGACCTAAAGCTCGAGGCCAGCTCGGCAGCCAGGCCCGACCTTGCTCAGCGCCTAAAGCTCGAGGCCAGCTTGGCACCAAAGCCCGACCTCGGTTGGCACCCAAAGCTTGAGGCCAGCTCGGCACCAAAGCCCGAGGCCAGCTCGGCACCACAGCCCGACCTCGGTTGGCACCTAAAGCCCGAGACTAGCTCGGCACCAAAGCCCAACCTCACTCGGCTCCTAAAGCCCGAGGCAGCTTGGCACCAAAGCCTAACCTCGGTCGGCACTTAAAGCCCGAGGCCAGCTGGCACCAAAGCTCGACCTCGGTCGGCACCTAAAGCCTGAGGCCAGCTTGGCACCAAAGCCCAACCTCGCTCAGCACCAAAAGCTCGAGGCCAGCTCGGTAGCAAAGCTCGACGTTGCTCGACACTTAAAGCCCGAGGCCAGCTTGGCACCAAAGCTCGACTTCGATTGACACCTAAAGCCCGAGGCCAGCTTGGCACCAAAGCTTAACCTAGCTTGACACTTAAATCCTGAGGCCTGCTCGGCACCAAGCCCGAGGCCAGTTTGACACCAAAGTCCGACCTCGGTCGACACCTAAAGCCTAAGGCCAGCTTGGCACCAAAGCCTGACTTCGATTAGCACCCAAAGCCCGAGGCCAGCTCGGCACCAAAGCCCGACCTTGGTCGGCACCTAAAGCCCAAGGCTAGCTCAGCACCAAAGCCCAACCTCGCTCGTCACCTAAAGCCAGGCCAGCTCGGCACCAAAGCTCGACCTTGGTTGGCACTTAGAGCCCGAGGCCAACTCGGCACGAAAGCCCGAGGCTAGCTCGGCACCAAGCCTTACCTCGGTCGGCACCTGAAGCCCGAGACCAGCTCGACACCAAAGCCCAACCTTGCTCGGCACCTCAAGCCTGAGGCTAGCTCAGCACTAAAGCTCGACCTCGCTCGACACCTAAAGCCCAAGGCCAGCTCGACACCAAAGCCTGACCTCAGTTGGCACCTAAAGCCCAAGGCCAGCTCGACACCAAAGCCTGACCTTGGTCGGCACCAAAAGGCCGAGGCCAGCTCGGCACCAAAATCCAACCTCGGTCGGCACCTAAAGTCCAAGGCCAGCTCGGCACCAAAGCCCAACCTCGGTCGGCACCTATGGCCCGAGGCCAGCTCGACAACTAAAGACCGACCCCGGTCAGTACTAAAACCCAGTGATAAATCGGCACCACAGGCCTACTGCAAAATCAACACCCAAGACCGACCTCGAGTCTTCACAAAGGCCAATTCCAAAGCCAGCCTTGACACTCACTCTGGGATCCACTCTGGCACTACAACTAAGCACTGTCCCGAGCCTACTTACAGCGAACGGACGTGTGCTCTGACCTCACAGGGACCGATGCAACCCTAGTGGGGGTCCAACAAGTGTAGACTAAGGGAGGAACACACTACACAGAGCTAAGTATTCGAGAAAATTTTTCAAAGACTTAGAAATTTCAAGAAAAGATATCATTTTCATTACTTGTCAAATACCTACAAAATGCTGACTCAAATCAGACTCTGCTACAATGGTAACAAAGGTAAAAAGAAAAATTGCAGCAGGAGGCTCTCAAGCATCGGCTGGCGTGGATCCACCACCAGTCGGCCCCTTCGACTCCTCGTTGACGTCGTGCTCAAGATCATTGAGGCTCGCCATGCTGGAAACTCTCGCAGCCTTTCCCTTGCCATCTCGAAAGCCCTAGAAGTAGGCATCCATGGAGGCCTCCGCCAGCTCGTTAGCAAAGGCAACGAAGCCTCGAAAGCGCTCTATTGCCTCTGCTGCTGCCCCCTCTACTGCCACAGCCCTTCTCTTGGTGTCTCATGCCCTTTGAAGGGCTTCGCTCGTTTAGGCAGCAGCATTGGCAACCTTGGCATCGGCATCGACGGCCCTGGTGTTGACCATTTGGGCGATCTCCTCGGCATTCTCGGTACGCCCCTCGAGCTCCTTCTCCTCCCGAATCACCGTGTCCAGTTGGTGTCGACGAGCCCTCAACTCAGCCACCATCTTTTCCAACTCCGCCTCAACGGCATGGGCACGCTCGAGGTTGGCCGCTCCCTACCACCTGACCTCCTTGACCTCCTCTTGGAATGCCCCCAGTGCCCTTTTGGCCTCCTCGGCCTCCCTTCGGGCCACCCCCAGCACCCTCTCGGCCTCCTTAGCCTCCCTTCGGGCCACCTCTAGCGCACTTTCGGCCTTCTCGGCCTGGGCCAGGGCAACTGAGGTCTCCTAGTGGGTGCGATCGCTCCGAAGGATGATGTCCCTCAGGGCCGACAAGGAGTTCATCGCTTGCATAGGAAGAGCCTCCGTCAGTACATAGTGAAGCAGAGAAATGATTCATAGGAGAGAGAAGGTACTTACCCACAAATGCACCGCGATGTCATCCTGAAGGAAGGTGGAGGCATTCAGTCAGCTGAACTCCGCTTGGAACTTCGGTATGTAGACCCTGGCCAACAGCCGCTCCACCATGCGGCCATGGTTCATAAGGGATGCTTGGGATGGGATTGCCTCGATCCTCTTCCCCCTACGGGCCCGGCCAAGGCCGAGGATGCGGATGTCACCCCAGGAGTCGGCGATGCTCCTCTGTGGCCCTCGCCGATCGGGGCATCCTCTACTACTGCCTCGGTCACTACCGTGGCATCCCCGCTTGCCGATGGGCCTTCTTCCAGAGCTAGCATGGTTGCAGGGTGAGCCGGTTCCACACCCAAGGCGGATGACTCCATGCTCAGATGGACCGTTGCAGCCCTTGGCTCCTTCGGGGGTGTGTCGGGGTAAGGTCTATCGGTGGGGCGATCGGCGGGGCAACCGATGGGGCAACCTCCTTGCCCGCCTGATGGTCATTAGGGGAAAAAGCAGGAGACTGAGACCGAGGCCTCTTCCTCAACCCCCCACTTCGTCGGCGATCCTCTGCCTCTTCGTGATCACCCTCATTAGTGTGTCGGCCGACAACCTCATATCTGCACAAGTCAGAGCCGATCAAAAAAAAAAGAAAAAAGAAAGAGAGAGAAGGAAAAGGGAAGAGTCTTCACGGTTGCTGATCACCACTCGGGATGATGCCCATGAGCCAGAGATTCTCCTCCGATAAGAGCTCGTGTAGTGGGGGACTACAGAGGTCCGCAGTTGATCAAACGCCTCATGGTCCCTCGGGACCACCGATAGATTCTTGTTGGGCCCTAAGTGTGGATACCCCTAATTTGGCCTCACACCCTTGAGGGTGTGAAGAAAATTGGGTCTTCCACCCTTTGACGGATGTAGGAAGACTCAGTTTGATGGCTCGACCGGGCCTGGGTTGGAACAACCACCAGCCCGACTACGGGTGAAGGGTGTAGAAGCAGCAGAACAAAGAGACCCTATCCTCTATGCCCTGGAGATGGCACAACACCAAGAATGCGTAGACGGTCCAAATAGAATTTGGGACTAATTGTGCGGTCACTAGGGCGTATCTGTGGAGGAGACCAGTAATAACGGGATGGAGAGGAAGCCGAAGGCCCGCTTTGAGGAACACCTCATACAGGACAACTCCTAGGTCGAGAAAAGTCACCATGTCATCGGGACCAGGGATGGACAACCGGACACTATCAGGACCCATACCGAGCCCTAAAGTTTTTTAGGTCTTGGGTGGTCATGGTGGAAGCTGTCCCCTCAGGGATTTTTCTTTAGCCCTAGGTGGAGGACCTGCTGCAATCGGATGACCCCTGATAGGGGCTCCACCGGCGACCAACCGTTGTGACAGAGGAACATGATCCTTGGAAGAAAAAGAGAATGAGGAGGACCATGGGGGTGTGGGGAATGGAGAGACTCGTAGTCGCGTGAAGGACACATAGTCCTCGATGGAGGGGAGGAGGACCATGAAGGTGAGGAAGCCATAAAGGGGGAGCGAGGAAGGATCGGAAGGATGACATGGACGAAGGAAGGAGAACGACAAGAAGAATGGCAAGGTTGGAGGGAAGAAAACTCGGCGAGGCTCAGGCTTGGAGGAAGAAGAAGGTCTCGAAGATGTGAGAATTCTGGTCCGGAACGATCCTCCTTTTATGCCTCTTTTCGAATTATCCTACCTAGTTCAGCTGGCCACGTGCACACCTACCACTGAAGGAGACGTCTCGGCAATCTCCTTACGCGCGGGACATGAGGTCTAGCCAATGATGGGACATTGATAGCATCAGCACAATGATCGCAATGATGGCGAGTACCTTTCCATGGGTTCCAAAAGGACTTCTTCATTTCGAGAAGGACCCACTCAGATCTGATGGTGAGAATTGACAGAGCAGTGATGTTACAATGCCCATACCTCCGGCATTAAAGACTCATCGCCCCCAGGATGCGTGCCTCTCTCTACGACTGATAGCGCATCGGATCAGCCACCAAACGATTGTATGCCCCTTTCATGGCGAAAAATGAACCCGCACCATCTTAGGGGTGAGGGGGCATCTGACGTGGCTGATCAAGCCCGTTAGGGCTAACGGATCAAGTAGCTGAGAGCCTCGGCCTCAGACCCCAGAGTCCCCCTCGGCCTTGGACTCCAGTGTTCCCCTCGACCTCGAACCCGGTCCCTCGGTTTCGTACTCCAATGTCCCCCTCAGCCTCGAACTCCCAGTCCCCCTCAGCCTGGGCTCCAGGGTCTCCCTCGGCTTCGGGCTCCAGAGTCCCCCTCGGCCTCGGACACCTAGGTTCCCCTTGGCCTAGGACTCCAGTGTCGCCTCGACCTGGACTCCATGGTCCCCCTTGGCCTCAAACTTTAGAGTCCCCCTTGGCCTCGGACTTCCAAGTCCCCCTTGGCCTTCGAACACTAGTGTCCCCCTTGGCCTCGGATTCTGGAGTCCCCCTCAGCCTCAGACTCCAAGTCCCCACCAGCCTCGGACTCCCGGTCTCCCTCGGCCTCGACTTTAGGATCTCTTCGCCTAGGACTCCAGAGTCTTCCTCGGTCTCGGCACCTGCAACTACCATATGGCCCACAAACCACCTCGATCGCGCATGGCCAGTACCAGTTACGTGTACGCCTGACGTAACCATGCCCACCTACCACCTATGGTACTGTGTCTGGCAGGGAGCTGGCAGGCAGGGCTACCTCTGACAAACTAGGGCTGGTTGCGACCTGTTCTTGTCATCCTTGCTGCCTGTCCTCTGCCTGAATGACATCTCGGATGTAGCAACCTTTCAAAAACGGGGTAAGAGGGACTTCCGGATAGGTAAGAACCTTCGCTCATAACGAGAAAGGGGATTTGAACTCTAAGTGATTCAACTAAGTCTTTTAGTCCATTATTATTACTATTTCTGTCACTCACTTGAGCGTCGGAGGGTCCCCATCGAAGCCCCTGAGGACTTTCTTGCAGGATTTCCGTCCAAGAGACTCAGGAGATTCCTAAACCTATGCTCACCATCCTTTGGATCCTCTTCGCTGCGCGGCATTTGAGGAACGTGATTTAGCGGCAAGAATAAGACTCGTAAAGACTCCGAGGAGCAATGCAGTAGTAGCCATTGTAACCGCTGTGAGGTTTGTCATAGCTCTTGACAGATTTATCACCAGAATACTTAGTGATGCCATGCATGTCGTGTCTTCGCCTCCTTTTATGCAGCCTCTGGGGTCGAGGTCCAAGTCGTTTGGTCTATTTTTCCATTGAAAAAAAGTTCTCTGATCGGACCGGCATGGACTGTTGGGTCCGTCCAACCCTTCTATCTATCAAAGCAGTCCTTTTTTCTGAAGTCAGGAAAAGTCCTATGATTATTTTCTGTTTGGAATTGAATCCATGTTCCGTGGGGAATGGACCTACTTTTCTTTGCATTCACACCATTACATACATGTGACTAAGTTGAATGGTCTTGGTTCGATGGGGGTTTCTTACCCCTTGAGTTGGGAATGATAAATTGTCTTTATATGGGTAAGCTTTAATTTGATACCCATAGGGAGTGTTTAGTGGCTATTTTAGAATCATCTTGATGATCTTAGATCTCTAATGATCCTAATCTTAAGATAATTTGATCTCTTAGTTATCAAAAATCATCATAGTTGATATGGTATTCATAATGATCAAGGATCATGAATAATTTAACATTACCATATTTGATATACCATAAAAATTTAAGATTACTAAAATTATTCTATTATATTTATTACAATTGCTATAATATATAATATAATGTCATATAAGATAATATATTTATATCATATATTACAATATAAACTAATATTTTATTATAAATAAATGATTATTAATATAATATATTAATTTTATATATTAAGTTATATATAAATTATTATTATTATATATAATGTATAGATTACAAATAAGGAGTATTTTTATTTATAAATTTTAGTTTAAGATTTTGGATCATGATCACATAAGATTATCTTAGTATAATTAAATAAGATAATCGCATGGCCATCCCCGATGATCGGCTATCATTGCATACAATGGTGTTGGGCCCAGAACTCTACCTTGGATGGTGTGTTCCTATTTTGCTTGTTGTCTTCTTTATTCCAACGTCTTCTTGTTATCTTCTTCCCCTACCCAGGTGGTCCTGGAGCTGTCCAGCCTATGGTCCGTAGTGCACCCCTTGGATTGTGCAGCAGTTTCCTCACCGCTCTGATTAATCAAGTGCCGGGATAAATATTTGAACTTGGATATTTAATAATGGTTCATAAAGTAGTAAGTTAAAAATTTATAATCGCCATGTTACATTCTTGCTGGACATAAACAAGCAGTCAGTACTCTTAATGTGAAGCTTTGTTCAGTTTACTCAGGGCTAGAATTTAAGCTAGATGAGCTTCGTCCAACATGATAGCTGTTCTTGGCCTAAACAATCTTATATTAACTTGTTCGTGTGTTCTTTTTTTTTCTTTTTTTTTAAAAAAATGTTCAATGAATTTCTTGAAAGTTGCCTGTGTCACACACAGCTGAAAGCCTGAAACGGAGGCAGAAAGACAGATGGACATAGAGAGTCATCAACCCTCTAGAGTAAATAGTAATATCAAGAAGTATTGAGAAAACATGCCAAGCTAGAAACTAAAATGATCATTTATTCAATCATCAAGTCCCATGAGGAAATTTTATTTATCATATCCTTATTCAAGCAAACATGAAATGTTGGGCCTAGTGTGGTGCTATCAAGGTCCAGGTTGGGCTAACTTGTATTAGATTGAGTGTGAGTCCAGGGTTGAAATTAAATCAAGTCATGGGTGTACATAGACTTGGATTTAACTTGTTCTCATCATTATACTCCCAACTGGTCATGGTTCAACACTTAAAAAGAGGTTGATGAGGGTGTGTAACTCTTGAGATGATCACCCTTGCAAGATGATAGGGTTGGTACAGTGAGGATAAGGATGTTTGATGCATGGTACGCACTCTTACCAGGGTAAAGCATATCCCAGAACTCAAGAAAAATTTGGTGTCATTGGGGTACCTGGAGTGGATTGGATACAGCTTCAGCAGTCATGCCATGAGTGAAGTTCTGAACAACTCCAATGGAGCTATGGTGATGATAAGAAGTAGAAGGTAGGAGAACAACCTATACAGGTTGGAGGGCTCTATGGTGACCAAAAAGTTTGAGGTAGCAGCTGTGAAACAGGATCCTCAGAATATGTACAGAATGTGGGATTACTGCCTTGGCCATATGGAAGACAAGAGGATGAAAGAACTGAGCAAAAGAGATTATAGACTTGTGTGGTGGAGATATGAGATCTGTGAGCCATGTCAGATGGGGAAGCAGAGGAGAGTGCAGTTCTTAATCAGCACAACTAGGAGTGCAGAACCCCTAGAGCTAGTACATATGGATGTTTGGGGACCAGCTCTGGTTTTTGCAAGGAATGAAGCCAGATACTTCTTGACCCTGATAGATAATTTCACAAGGAAGCTCTGGGTCTACTACATGAAGAAAAAATAGAGGTCTTCACCAAGTTTAAAATCTAGAAGGTTGAGGTAGAGAAGAAGCACAGTAGGAGTGTAAAGTGTCTAAGGTCAAACAATGGTGAAATATATCAGCATGGAGTTTTAGAGAATTTGTGAGAAGTGGAGCATCAAAAGGCATTTCTCAATGATAAAAACTTCTCAACAGGAAAGGGTGGCTGAGAGGATAAACAAAATACTATTGGAAAAAGTAAGGTACTTGAGGCTGCAGGCAGGGCTTCCAAAGATGTTCTGGATTGACGTAGTAGGTGCAGCTAGCTACTTGGTCAATTGGTCATCGCACATCAGGTTGGATGGAGGCATTTCAAAGGAGATATGGTATGGAGGAAAGATAAGCCTGAACCATTAAGGGTGTTTGGATGCACGGCATATGTGCATGTTGGTGCTGATGAGCAGAGTAAGTTGGATGCCAGGTCAAAGAAGATGGTATTCTTGGGCTGCTCATATGCAATCAAGGGGTATCAGCTGTGGAATTCCTTAAGAAGAAGGTTATCATCAGCAGGGATGTGACCTTCGATGAGAGCTCGATCCTCTAGAGCAAAGATGGTACAGATGCACAGCAACGACTACAGAAGGTGGAACATGGTAACACTAGTCATATGACCTCCTATACAGTCGTGCTATTTGCTAGTAGACCAGAAGGATTTGAGATTTAGATGAAGAGGACTAAAAGAGGGGTCAAAAGCTAGGGTGTTCAGCAGGATATAGCTGGACAGAGGGCTCAGCAGGATGTAGTTGAGCAAAGGACTAATACTGGGATCGCACTACACAAGCCTAGAAGAAACGTGCGACCACCAGTTCAATACGGCTTCAAGGATTTGATATCATATGCCCTGGTGACATCGAAGACCCTTACACCTATCAGGAGACTATGGAGAGCCAAGAGCAGGACAAGAATAGATGGGTCTAGGCTATGGCAGAGGAGATGCAGTCTCTCCACAGGGATGACTCATGGCAGGTGGTCCAATTTCCATAAGGAAAGAAATCTATTGGTTGCACATAAGTTTATTAGCGCAAAAAAGAGCCTTCATAGTAAGGGATATTAGGTACAAGGCAAGACTAGTAGCAAGAGGATACTCTCAAAAGAAGGCATCAACTATAGAGAGCTAGTGGAAGATGGTGGAGCTGGTGAAGGTACATACTAAGGAGAACCTAGCAGATGCACTGGCTAAGGTTCTTCCACATGATAGCTTTTGTAGGTATTGCAGCTAATGGACACGGCAAACGTGATAAGGCCTTGAAGCACCAAGGTGAAGATTGTTAGGCCTGATGTAGTGCTATCAAGGCCTAGGTTGGGCTAACTTGTATTGGTGGGTCAAGGGTTGAGATTAAATCAAGTCACAGGTGTACATGGGCTTGGGGATTAGTTTAATCTCATTGGATTAGTTCATGAAAGTTTTTGTTGAGTCTAGACCTGGCTCACTTGATGGATGTATTTAAACCCTAGTATCTAGGGTTTGGATGGAAGAGAATAGATTCTTTTCTCCTAAAATATTTCTCATCATCTTCATCTTCTTCTCCCCCATGGAAGCACGGAAGGTTTGAAACTCGAGGGAAGGCCGCTGAAACGCAAGGGAAGAAGCCAGCCAGCATTGCATGTGATCCAGCGGAAAGGGACTGCATTTGGATGGTCTCAGGTGGATGTGTGTGGAGAATGCCCAGGTGTATGTGGGTGGAACACACAAATGGATTGTGAAGAAAAACACCTAGAACAGAGTGAAGGGGGGAGTTCCAGCCAAGTATAAGAGGAAAGAAACATGCCTCTTCATGGGACGTGAAGAGGACATGGAGGCTAAGCTGGGCATTTTCCAAAGGGACTTCACGTGAAGGCTTCTCCAGGATGTGAAGATGTGGCTTCACGGTTTTACGTGAAGAAGAGAACATGAGGGTTCTCTCTTGGAAGCATTTTCGTGGGAGAAATCGCATGGCTTTTGAGATTCATGGGATTCATGGGAAGAAGAGGAGAGTCACGCATGGGAGGAAGGAGGGGGCTCACGTGGTGACATGGAAACCCAGCTTCACGAGTGTGAAAAAGCTCATACGTGGTGAGGAGCATCCAGCTTGAAAAACGGTAAAGAAAAAGATTATATAATCTTTAGAAAAAGAGGGCTGTGGTGTTTTAAACCTAGGACCAAGGGGTTCAAGAGTAGATGTGTTACCCCTGCGCCAATCGATTATTGGCGATAAAGGATAAAAGTATAGGGTACTTCTCTAGCAAGGTTGATCTCATTATTGTTCATCAAGACTAAATCCCAACAGAAAATTGTCCATCCCTTTTGATGATTTATTCTAGATGATGTTATATGTATATATATAATTTATGACTAACTTTGTCATAATAATTATTGGGATTGTTTCCAACATAAATTATTTTTGGAAGAGAAATCTTGGTAGAGGAAGGTTTGCTTTCAAGAAAAAATAGATCTAGGGTTTCATTAAGTACATCACCATATAAATATTATTTTTTGGTTCTACGGATAAACATAATGCCTCTTATTCAGATAAGGCTACTACACCAAAACATAATAAAATAGGCCTATTATGTAAAAGCCGAACAAAGACTAAAAATAATAAATAAAATACTAAAAACTAACAACAATTATACTTTAATACTCTCATTTAATGGTTGTTTCTTGGATATCCATGAGATCTCTAAAGTGAATGAATTTCTTCTTGGGTAGTGCTTTGGTGAAGATATCTATCATTTGGTCTTGAGTCTTCACATACTTGACTTCAATTTCTTTTTTTTCTACCATTTCTTTTATGAAATGGTACTTGATTTTGATGTACTTGGTGCGGCTATGATATATAGGATTCTTTATCATAGAGATTGTAGACTTGTTGTCACATAGTAGTGTAGTAGGTTCTTCTTGCTTCTCACCCATATCTTCGAGTATTCTTTCAACCAAATTATTTGTTGTGCTGCCACAGTTGTTGAAATATATTCAGCTTCAAAAGATGATAATATCATTATATCTTGCTTCTTTAATGCCCAAGATATAATACATGATCCATAAAAGAATACATAACCTGATGTGCTTTTTATCATCAATGCTTCTAGCCTAATCACTATCACAAAACCCAAATAACTTCACAATATCATCCTTATTTCTTTCATATATGATCCCATAATCTTTAGTATATTTGATGTATCTCAAGACTCTTTTTGCTTGTCTAAAGTTAATATTACTTGGCTTTTGCATAAATTTGAAAAGTAAACTTGATGCAAACATAATATTTGGCCTTGTAATTGTTATATATAATAAACTTTCAATTATGCTTATGTATAATTGTGCATTGGCTTTACTACTTTTATCTTCTTTCATCAACTTCTCATTTACCACAAAAGGTGTTTCTACACTATTGCAACTTTTATTTTGAATTTCATGAGCATGCCTTCTACATACTTCTTTTAACTGATAAAGATGCTATCTTTTTTTTGACTGATTTTAATTTCTAAAAGATAATGAAGCAAACCTATATCATTCATTTCATAGCTTCTCATCATATCACTTTTGAAAGTTAAAATCATAGTCTCATCGTTACCAGGAATAATTAAATCATCAACATAAAGAGAGACAATGAGAATATCATTACCTTGCTTCTTCACATAAAGTGTTGGTTCACTTGGACTTCTTAGGAAGCGTTTCTTATTGAAGTAGGTATCAATTTGAGATAACATGCTCTGGGTACTTGCTTCAGCCCATATAATGCTTTCTTCAACTTATATACCTTATTTTTTTTGACTTTTGATGATAAAGCCTTGAGGTTGTTTAACATAAATTTCTTCTTTCAATACTTCATTCAAGAATACTAACTTACATCTAGTTGTTGTAGTTTCCAACTTTTATATGCTGCCATAGAAATAAGAGTTCTAATTGTATCATGTCTAGCAATAGGTGCAAAAGTTTTTTGATAATCAATACCAGATAATTGAGAGTATCACTTTGCTACCAATCTTGCTTTGTGTCTTTGAATGGTTCCATCTAGATTGTGTTTCATTTTGTAGATCCATTTCAAGCCAATGACTTCCTTATCACTTGGTTTCTTCACTAATTCTCAAGTTTTGTTCTTCTCAATCATATTGATATCTTCTTGCATTGCCTTATTCCACACTTATTCATGCATAGCATTTTCATAAGTTTCAGGCCCAATCATGCAGAAATTACAAGAACCATAAATGCCACTTAATCTTCTCATTCTTGTAGGAGTATAACTTGAAGATGAACTTAAACTTGAAGTTGAAAATGGACTTACACTAGGAGAAGTTTGTGGTAAACCTTCAACCTCATTTTCTTCATTTTAAGCATCATAAATTTCTTTATCAATAGAATAATATTTTTTAAACTTTTTTTTGCTTCCAATTCCAAGCAACTTTCTCATTGAAAATAACAACTCTTCTTATAATCACTTTATTCTGGTTCAAGCTGAAAAGTCTATAACCTTTTTGATTTAGAACTATATCCAACAAAGATGTATTTTTTACTTACTTCATCAAGTTTGTGTCTTCTTTCTTTTGGAATACGTGCATAGCACACACATCCAAAGATTTTGAAATACTTCACCGAAGGCTTTCTATCAGACCAGGCTTCAAATGGTATTATATTCTGAAGAGATTTTGTTGGACAGCTATTCATCAGATACACTGTTGTATCCACTGCTTATGCCCATTAAGAATTTGAAAGGCCTTTATCTTTGAGCATAGATCTAGACATCCCAACAATAGTATGGTTCTTTCTTTCTACAACTCCATTTTGCTCTAGTGAATAACCAACAGTCAATTATCTTTTTACACCAATATCTTCACAAAACTTCTTAAATTCATTTAAATTGTATTCACCACTTCTATCACTTCTCAGCACCTTGATATAATGCCTACTTTGTCTTTTCACAAGATTTTTGAATTTGTTGAAAATAAAAAATGCCTCTGATTTATGTCTCATAAAATACACCCATGTCATCCTTGAATAGTCATCAATAAAAATAATAAAATAGATGTTATCTGCATGAGAAAGAGCTTTCATAGGGCCATGTATATCAGTATGAATAAGCTCCAATGGTGCTTTGGCTCTCCATACAGCTCTTTTGAAAATGTTTCTCTATGTTATTTTTCAAGTGCATATCTTTCATAGGGTTCTTCCTTATCATGTATTGCTGGTAAACCATACACCATATTCTTTTGATATAAACTTCTCAAACTTTGAAAGTTCAAGTGTTCAAACCTTTTATGCCATAGCCATAACTCATCATTCACATCCATCTTCTATACAACATCCTTTGCATAGTGCAAAATAAGAGAAAAATTTCTTTTTTTTTCATCTTGATATTTGTCATAAGCTACTTTTTTACCCCTTTATCATATAATTTGCAAACATTATCTTCAAAGTGTACCATGTGCCCATGTTCAATCAACTGTTCAACACTCAAGAGATTTTCCTTCAAGTCTGAAACAAGTAAAACATCATAAATGAATTTCCTTCCTTTCTTGGTACTAATTGCAATTGTACCTTTACCTCTTGCTTGGACTAATACACCATATTTCATCTTTACTTGTAAAATTGAAGAATTGTCAATGCCCATAAAAATAAATTTATCACCAGTCATATGATTNGAAAATAACATCTCTTCTTATAATCACTTTATTTTGCTTTAAGCTGAAAAGTCTATAACCTTTTGATTTAGAACTGTATCCAACAAAGATACATTTTTTACTTACTTTATCAAGTTTGTCTTCTTTCCTTTGGAATACGTGCATAGCACACACATCCAAAGATTTTAAAATGCTTCACTGAAGGCTTTCTACCAGACCAGGCTTCAAATGGTATCATATTCTGAAGAGATTTTGTTGGACATCTATTCATCAGATACACTGTTGTATTCACTGCTTATGCCCAATAAGAATTTGAAAGGCCTTTATCTTTGAGCATAGATCTAAACATCCCAACAATAGTATAGTTCTTTCTTTCTGCAACTCCATTTTGCTCTGTGCATAACCAACAGTCAATTATCTTTTACACCAATATCTTCATAAAACTTCTCAAATTCATTTGAATTGTATTCACTACTTCTATCACTTCTCAGCACCTTGATATAATGCCTACTTTATCTTTTCACAAGATTTTGAACTTCTTGAAGATAAAAAATGCCTCTGATTTATGTCTCATAAAATACGCCATGTCATCCTTGAATAGTCATCAATAAAAATAATGAAATAGATGTTATCTGCATGAGAAGGAGCTTTCATAGGTCCACATATATCACTATGAATAAGCTCCAATAGTGCTTTGGCTCTTCATATGCTCTTTTGAAAATGCTTCTCTATGTTGTATTTCAAGTGCACATCTTTTACAGGGTTCTTCCTTATCATGTATTGCTGGTAGACCATACACCATATTCTTTTGATATAAACTTCTCAAACTTTGAAAGTTCAAGTGCTCAAACCTTTTGTGCCATAGCCATGACTCATCATTCACATCCATCTTTCATATAGCATCTTTTTTATAATGCAAAATAAGAGAAAAATTCTATTTTTTTTCATCTTGATATTTGTCATAAGTTGCTTTTTCACCCCTTTGTCATATAATTTGCAAACATTATCTTCAAAGTGTACCAGTGCCCATGTTCAATCAACTATCCAATACTCAAGAGATTTTCCTTCAAGTCTGAAATAAGTAAAACATCATAAATGATGAATTTCCTTTCTTTCTTGGTACTAATTGCAATTGTACCTTTACCTCTTGCTTGGACTAATACACCATTTTTCATCTTTACTTGTAAAATTGAAGAATTGTCAATGTCCATAAAAATAAATTTATCACCAGTCATGTGATTGCTACACCCACTGTCAAGATACCATACATTATTTCTTTGCTCTTCTGTAGTTTGACATGCATATAGTGTACTTTGTTCATCTTCATTTTCTTGTGAGAAGTGTGTTCGCTCACTTGCTTTGTACCTGTAATCTTTCTGAATATGTCCAAACTTTTTATAATTATAACATTAGGGTTTTCCCTTAAATAAGTAATCTTTTCAACATAAGAAGATCTTTTACATATGTTGCACCTTTGTTGAGTGCTCTCATCATATTGTCTTCTTGAAAAATTATTTCTTTGTATTCCTCTATCTCTTCCTCTCATATTTCTTTCTCCTCTACTCTGGTTTCCACCTCTAAATGACTCTCTTTAACTAGAGCATGATTAGATAATTCTTTTGAGAATTTTTATTAACCACTTTGAGTTTAGATTGAAAGGCACTTTCAATTGATGATTCTTTATGCCTAAAAATCTTTGCTCATGAGCTTCAAGAGATCCCATCAATTCATGAATACTTAACATAGAAAGATCTTTAGATTCTTCAACAATTGTAACTATTGTATCAAATTTTAGAGATAAACTAGCCAAAATTTTTCATATATTCTTTGCTCGATGATGGTTTCATCATAGCTCTTCATTTGATTAACAGTCTCCATAATTTTAAAAAAGTATTCCTTTAAATTTTTATTTTCTTGCATTCTTAAATTATCTAACTCTCTTCTTAGAGTTTGAAGTTTGATATCTCTTACCTTGATGTTCTTGAAATTCCTCCTGCAAGATGTCCGTGCCTCTTTTGATTTAATGGCTCTAATGATTCTTGAAAAAGTTTCTCAGACAGTTTGTTGGTTAAAGAATAAGGCTTTGGCATCCTTCTTTTTGTAGTCCTTCAGTTTCTCCCTTTGATGATTTGTTGAATTAACTGGCTCTTTGTACCCATTCTCTATCCCATATCTTTTGTAAAATAAAAAAAGGTCTTCATTTTGATGCTTCAATAATCATAATTTTCTTTATCAAAAATAGGAATGAAAGGTTAGTTGATAGTCATACCAATATTGCTCGAGCCTGCTATGAATCACACATGTATTTTATTTTTCTCCCTTCAAGTTGTTCATGTTTAAAAAAAAAATGGAAACAGTGCTGTTCCTTGTTAGGGGCGGTGCCCAACTTCTTGATATGGAGAGGGACTTTCCAAAACCAGAGGCAGCATCCTTCTGTCGTCTCCGATTTGCTCCTCCATGTTCCCTTGTTCTCTCGCAGGAACAAGCCAAAAACACGTCTTCCAAAGGCTGCAGAATCGTAGCTTGCATGAGATTTGAAAGTTGCAGAAGATAGAATTGTTTATTGGAATATGATTGGTGGCAATGAAATCTTTTTGATGATATCAATTCGATTTTTTTGTTGATGGCTGTCAGAAACAAACTGCTTTGTGATGTGGCTGATCCAACACAGTTAGAGAACTGTGAAGGAAACTAATGGAGCCTCGCTTTGGCCTCCAAGGTCCCCTCGGCTTTCGAGGTCCCTTCGGCCTCAGCTCCCAGCATCCATCTACGACAAGAAAGAGAATTGGTTCTCCCAAGGGCCACCTTCTATCATTAATGTCTAGTAGTCAAGTCAATGGGCTGGAGGGTGCAGAAATGATCATAATGACTTGGAGAGCATTTAATAGAATGAAGTGTCATGGACATCTCGCCTCGACTCTCCTTCTCAGCCTTCGAGTCCCGCCTCGGCCTCCGAAGCCCCCTTCGGCCTCTGCCCGCTTCGGCCTCCAAGGCATTTTCAACCTCCAAGGCATCTTCAACCTCATAAAGGCCACGTGTACCCATTTTCTTTAAGACATTTATTGCCTTATTCTCTCTCCTATATAAAGGCATTTATGGCTGCAAAAAAGGCGACATAAGTGACACGTCTGGCAAGCGCCGTAACGATCGGCCACGCCCTATGGTAGCCTGTGATAGTTGTCCAAACCAAAATAGCACCTGCCAACTAGCTGCAGCCACCTACTCTGATGGGATATGGCCTGCCTGGCACGTCACACGGAGGTAAGCTCCACTGTTGCTGCTTTCATAAATGCTCTGACAAGTGGTAGCACCCCATGCCTCACAGACATCAGTTCTGACACTTCACCCATCAAAGTCATCATTATGGAGCCTCAACCACTCAAGCCAGGCAAACTCTAAGTACCAATAAAAAGGGTAAGAGGGCAGGTAACTAAGAACGGAGAACTCACTACACTCTTAATGCTCATTCTTGCCCGCAGAGAGCACGACTCTAAGCCCCTCTCTTCTTCCCTCTTTCGAGCTTCCTCAAGCTCACGACCGTTGCCCAGAGCACTGACTTGAGCATCGGAGGGTTCCCGCCGGAATCTCTAGCCCTTGGGACTTGTTTGTAGGCCCACAGGCGCATGAAGATCGCCGGAGGATCCTGAGCTCGCTGGAGGAGGCGACCGAACACTCGCGGACGTTCAAGGCCGGTGATTTGACGTAAATAGATTAGCGCGCCAGAAAGAGGGATAAAGCAGAGTTCTGTAACACTAAGCTACAAGCTCTCACTCTCTCTATGACAACAATAGAAGATTTCGCCAGTTATGCTGAGGGGCACCCTCAACAAGCTGAGCAACAAGATGCTAGTTCTCTATTCCACCATCACCACCAGTTCATGCCATTCAAGCAAAACACCGTGCCACCCTCACCCTAAAGATCCAAGCATTAACGACAGTTGTTCAAAGGCTATGGGAGTGATATTTCATGGCTGCGTGGCAACAAGCTCAGGAGCAAGAGCAACCTCAAACTCAAGCTCAACGGCAATTTAAGGCTCGGACTCGTTAGCCAGCAAGAGCGCCACTCCTTGCTACCCAAATCCTAACTCCTAGTCACCTCAAGTATTTATGGGCATTTTTAGTCCTGGCGGTGATAAGCTAAGACATGCTGATGCTATTAATGCAAGGTGGGAGATGAGGACAAAGGGCTTTGACTGTTGACTTTATCTACCCCCTCTCTTTTTTTTTCTCTTCTGCACCCAGAGCCAATCCGAGCCCAAGACCTCCTGCAGATTCCATTCTAGCTGCCCTCGGATTTCAGCATCGGTACCTCCCACCTTCAATCAACATAGTTACCTGGGGGACAGGTCATTAACTCAGTAGAAGGAGAGAGAGACCATGGAAGCTAGAGGGCCCCTTGCCTTGAACCAATGTGGAGGCTGCCCAAATTTTGATAACTCCCAGCAACATCCTCTCCTAACCGTCCGACTTCAGCGGACTCTCCTGGCCGCTCGTCTTCAACGACCGCTGGCTACTCGGGCTTCCCTCGGCGACCTCTAGCTCCCGAGTCCGACTTCGACTCTCATCCGTGGCTCTGCTCCAGCATCCCCGGCTCTGGATCCCATCTCTCTCTTTACTGCACTCCGAAGATGGGTCCCTAGCTTCATTTCGGAGAGGAGCTGGTCATCAACCAACTCCAGGCTCCGTCCCAACTTGATTCCCTGGGGGGCAGACCACCAGTGGGCGGAAGTGCTCAAATATGCAAAAGGAAAATAGGGGTGCTACAAGAGCTAAGTACGCTGCATTTAAGACAGTTTTCTTTTATCGATACTTAAAATATCATGCAGGAAAGACCAACCTTGCATCAGCATTCAAGACCAATGTACCATTGGCACCAAAGACCGATGTACCACTGGATCCAAAAAGCCCGACTCTGGTCGGCACTCAAAGCCTGATGTACCATCGGCCCTAAAGCCCGAGGCCAGCTCGGTACCAAAGGCACCTGATGACTCTCAATTCTCAGGTCACCCTTCGGGGTTAAAAAGGCACCTGACGACTCTCAACTCTCAGGTCACCCTCCAGGGTTAAAGGCTCCCAAGCATGGTCCCATCCCAGTGACTCTCGGGTCACCCTCCGGGTTCAATAGGCTCTCGACGGCCTTAACTTTGCCTCAGCGGCTTCGTCACAGCCTTAACGGCTTCATTTCAGCCTCAGCGGCTTCAACTTTGTATTAGCGGCCAACGGCCAATCGGATAATACCTTCGTTTAAATTATACACTTGCAACATATTTTTGGTTACTTTTAGCCATCAAGAAGCCCCAAGACAACTCACAGCTGGGAGAGGCCAAGTCCCTAGCTCACAGTTGACGAGCATCTACCTCCAAACTTTATGTCAAAAGTTGAAGACCCAAAGTCAGGTGGGGATCAGCCACTTGGGAGGTGACACCTCTTTCGCCTTGCTGGGGTAGGCCTGCTTCGTCTCAGGGGCGAGGGGGCATCTGATGTGGCTGATCCAATGCCGTTAGAGAACCGTGAAGGAAACTGACGGAGCCCCGCTTCTGCCTTCGAGGTCCCCTCGCCTCCGAGGTTCCTTCGGTCTCAGCTCCTAGCATCCATCTACGGCATTGCTCCTACATCTCGTCATAATGAAGAAAGAGAACAAAACGGAAAAAGGGCCACGTTGAGTGCATGGGTTCTCCCAAGGCCACCTTCGTCATTAATGTCTGGTAGTCAAGTCAATGGGCTGGAGAAATGGTCATAATGACTTAGAGAGCATTTAATGGAATGAAGTATCACAGACATCTCACCTTGGCTCTCCTTCTCAACCTTCGAAGCCCCCTTCGGCCTCCGAAGCATCTTCGGCCTCCGAAGCCCACTTCGGCCTCTGAGGCATCTTCAACCTCCGAAGCCCGTTTCGACCTCCGAGGTCCCTTCGGCATCGGCTCCCATAGCCACGACATATCTCTTGCACCAAGGCACTTATGGCCTCATAAAGCCACGTACACCCACTTGCTGCGTGGGTCCTCCCAAGGGCCACCTTCTGTCATTAATGTCTGGTAGTCAAGTCAATAGGTTAGAGCATTTAATGGTGCAGAAATGGTTATAATGACTTAGAGAGCATTTAATGGAATGAAGTGTCATAGACATCTCGCCTTGGCTCTCCTTCTTAGCCTCCGAGTCCTCCTCGGCCTTCGGCCTCCGAAGCCCGCTTCGACCTCCGAGGCATCTTCAACCTCCAAAGCCGAGGTCCCTTTGGCATCCGCTCCCCACATATCTCTCGCACCAAAGCACTTATGGCCTCATAAAGCTTGGGTCCTCCCAAGGGCCACCTTCCATCATTAATGTCTACAGCATTTAATGGTCATAATGACTTAGAGAGCATTTAATGGAATGAAGTGTCACGAACATCTCACCTCCCCCTTCGGCCTTCGAGGCATCTTCAACCTCCGAAGCCACCTCCCCCTTCGGCCTTCGAGGCATCTTCAACCTCCGAAGCCCACTTCGGTGGGCCTCCGTCCCTTCGGCATCGGCTCTCGCAGCCACGACATATCTCTCGCACCAAAGCACTTATGGCCTCATAAAGGCTACGTGCACCCACTTGCTCTAAGGCATTTATTGCCTTATTCTCTCCCTTATATAAATACCTTATTCTCTCCCTTATATAAAGGCATTTATGGCTGCAAAAAAAGGCGATATAAGGGACACATGTTACGGTCGGCCATGCCCTGTAGCGCCGTAACCATGGGCCACATCCTGCAGCAGCCTGTGATAGTTGTCTAAACCAAACCTGCCAATCAGCTGCAGCTACCTACTCTGACAGGACACGGCCTGCCTAACACGTCACATGGAGGTAAGCTCCACTGTTGCTGCTTTCATAAATGCTCTGACAAGTGGTAGCACCCCATGCCTCACAGACATCAGTTCAGACACTTCACCCATCAAAGTCATCATTATGGAGCCTCAACCACTCAAGCCAGGCAAACTCTAAGCACCAATAAAAAGGGTAAGAGGGACCCCAACCAGGTAACTAAGAACGAAGAACTCACTGCACTCTTAACGCTCATTCTTGCCCAAAAAGAGCACGGCTCTAAGCCCCTCTCTTCTTCCTCTTTCGAGCTTCCTCAAGCTCACGACCTTTGCCCAGAGCACTGACTTGAGCGTCGGAGGGTCCTCGCCATAATCTCCGGCCCCCGGGACTTGTTTGCAGGCCCACAAGTGCATGAAGCTCACTGAAGGATCCCAGGCTCGCTGGAGGAGGCGACCGGACGCTCGCGGACGCTCGCGGACGTTCGAGGCCGGTGATTTGGCATCAACACTTTGGAAAGAGGAGTCCCAGGCTTCTTGAGAAAAGAGTCTTCCGTGGAGGCCGTTGCAGTGGGTATGATGGCTGGTGCGTTCTGCTGAGTCCATGAAGACAGCGTCACGGCGAGGGCCGAAGCACTTCTTTCCGGTGTTCGTGCTAGACCCCGAATACTTGAAGGATTGAGGCTGAGAGAGATCTCGTTCTCCTTCAACACGAAGAACGTGGCGCCATTCAGATGATTCCCTAGTTCGAATCTTGTCGCGGCTCGACTTTGAATCTGATGGAGTCGAAGAAACCAGGCTCTAATACCAAATTTTATCGGGATTGTTTTCACATAAATTATTTTTGGAAGAGAAATCTTCGTAGAGGAAGGTTTTCTTTCAAGAAGTGTTATACGGATAAACATAATGTCTCTATTCATATGAAGCTATCACACTAAAACAGAATACTAAAAACTAACAACCATTATATTTTAACAAAATACTCTCTCATCTTTAACTAAAGTTGATTTGGTAGACAGGTTTCTTGTTTGGGTAGAATAGCCCCCAGTTTTGCTCTATCCCTGCTGACTTCTGGTCCTCATTGAACATGGTGAATATGTAAGTCTCCAAGGCCTTTCCAGATCTCCTTGGTGTCCCCTGACCAACGTGATTTATCAAGTTCTGATTATACATCCTTGCATTATCCACTCTTGCTGCAGTACCACTAGCTGATGGCCAACCGCTCTCTGACACTACGATCACCACATTAGACCCTCCAGCCTTCTCCAGTGCTGCATAAACTGCATCAACAATGGCATCAAAGAGGTTCTGGTAATTGTATTGCCCATCGCTTAGGACAGTCCCCGATGAAGTGAACAAAGCATAATTGATGTCGATCGAGCCTTGATTATCGACGTAACTGAAGTAGGGATACACATTTACTAGGAGTGGAGCTCCATTGTCATTCAAGAACTGAATTATTGAACCTAAGGTGTTTAGTGCATCAGAAGAGAATGCACCATTTGAGGGAGGATATGAAGCCCCAAGGACCCCCATGGCAACCAAAGTTGAGACTTTGATTTGGTTCTGCAGACCAGCCGCAGATAGAGCTGAGTAAACGTTCTTCATGGCAGGGAGCACGTACTGGGCTAGACTTCCTAGAATGACTTCGTTGCCTACTGCAATGTATCGAACACTACAAGAGAAAAAAAATATAGCGATGCCCAAATGCGTCGCTAATGCGTTGCTAAATATGCTATTGCGATGCGTTAGCGACGCAATGACGGCGTCGCTGAGATCATCGTCGCAATCTCAATTTGTTGCAATTGCGTCGCTTAACAGCGACTCTCTGCGATGCACAAATGCGTCGTAATATATTGCGACGCAACTAAATGCGTCGCAATATTGCGACGCATCCTAAATGCGAGGATGTATAAATCAGAACTTGATAAATCACGTTGGTCAGGGGACACCAAGGAGATCTGGAAAGGCCTTGGAGACTTACATATTCGCCATGTTCAATGAGGGCCAGAAGTCAGCAAGGATAGAGCAAAACTGGGGGCTATTCTACCCAAACAAGAAACCTGTCTACCAAATCAACTTTAGTTAAAGATGAGAGAGTATTATTGTTAAAATATAATGGTTGTTAGTTTTTAGTATTCTATTTTAGTGTGGTGTCTTCTCATTTATTTTCTTCTGGCATTTTCTTTTGTTTGTGGACTCAAACGACTTGATGTTTGCATATGGGCAAAATCGAGCTCGAGGCGCAGGAGCAGTTTAAAGCTCTAAAGGTGGAATTGGCCGCGAGTCGCCAGATGAATCTTGAACTCAGGAACCAGTTATCCGAAGCTAATAAGCGATTACCTCGGCTATGAAGGAGTACAAAGGCTCTATGCAATTTTCTGAGGAGTGGAGGGAGGCCTGTGCTGATGCATTCCGATTCACCGAGGAGGAAACTCGGGCAAAAATCTCTCGGGTATATCCCGAGTTGGATTTATCTTTTCTGGAGGCCGAGCTATTTGATGCTTGCACCCCGGGAGCCGAAGAAGCCGAGTATGAGGATATCTCGGACGTCGATCTTGACGCCATCCTGGGCCCTAACGAGGCCGGCTCCTGATGAACGCCCTCAGCTCGCTGCCGAAGAACCAACAACATTTGAAGTGGGTGAAGCAAGTCAAGTCCTCCTGGACGTTACCGAGGAGGCTCCTGGGACCAACCCGAACCCTGATTCTTAAGGGTTGCTTATGTATTTTTGCCTCTTAGATTTGTAATCTGGCTGAAACTTTTAAATGAATAGATCTGTTTGTCTCTTTGTTTGTCTTTTTTGGATCGATCTTTTTGTCACAAGTTTTTTCGATCGAACATTTCGTGTTCTTAGGTCGGTTCTTCGAATCGAATCGAATCGAAGCTAAACGATTTGCTTTGCTGACGTAAGCTAGCTCGGTTTGAACTTAAGGATGTCTCGGTCGAGGCCGAGGCTAGCAGATGGTTCAGCGAAGCATAGAATAGTTCGGCTAGAACCTTGGAAAATGTCCCGGTCGAGGCCAAGGCTAGGGATAGTTCGATCTATCCGAAGAATTGGCTCATTTGGCCGAGGCATAAAATGGTTCGGCGCGATATGACCAAAAACTGGTGCGAGTACCTCGACTGGGGCCAAGATTTGATAGTTCGGTCTATAAGAAATTGTCTCATTTTCTGCCTGGGCGGATGATTTGTAATTCCGAAGGACACTTTTTTTTGCGTAAGGCATTTATCCGTTGGCCCTTTCCAATGCGTGTCTTTTAGCGTACGATAAGCCTTCGATTGCCATTGGACGGCATCGTTTTCACAAGGTGATTTCCCAGGCCTGTCCGTATCTCAAGAACCTGCAAATAATTTTCTGCATTTAAGGCTCTTGATTCGAGATCAGAAGAAAATCTTTTCTTGCGTCATGGCCTAGGAAATGCATTCGGCGTGCTTTGGAAAGCGCCCCTTTATTGAACCGCCACGTGGCAGCGTGGCCAGGGCATTTTGAATCCCAAGGCTTTCTTCTTTAATGGCTGCTCCCGACCTGTTTGCCTATAAAGCGGGGGGAGCTGACCGTGTTGGGCTATCTCCCAAGGCCTTCCCTTTCTGTGACTTGCAAGGATTTTCATGGCGCTCTGTTTCATTGAGAGAGAGAAGATTGAGCTTTCCTTTTGCAAGTTGGTTTATCCCAGATAGCTGGGGTGACGAAGAAGCTGCTGAAGAGTAAGCAGTCCTCAAGGGAGGAATTTTGGAGATCATATGGAGAGCGTATGAGGGTGCACAGAGATCTTATGGGGAGCACACGTGTGCGCTTCCTGCGTGTCCTTTGCCACTTGCCGTGGGGATCGCAGGAAATGCAAAGCATGTATACCCCGTGGAAATATGAATTTGCCTCCTCCCTCAGCTTGAATTCCTCAATTCATCTGCCTGAGGAATCTTTTTCCATGTGAAGAGGAAGGAGGGATGTGTGGGTCTGCTAGTTCCCTGCCTATGTTGTCGTGCAGTGGCTAGCAAACCAGCATCCCACTTGAGGGGGGATGCTTCATTGGCATAAGCATCCACGGGTCCATGACCTAGTTATGATCCCTCTACGTTTCCGAGGGATTCGTGGATGGCCTACCTTGTTCTTTGGCATTAACCAGTGGCTCAACGGAGCTTGTCTGGTTTCTCTGATTTCTGGGGTCGGATGTAAAGACATCGTTATCGACCAAAGTTGCTTAGCCGAGCTTTTATCTTATTTGTATTCTTCGTGCTATGATGCACTTGTAATGCCTCTTAAGAGGTTGTAATTTTTTCATAATAAAGAAAGTTTCTACTCTTTCTTTTTTTGACATCTGTTTCTTTTTCTAATGCATTGTGTCGAGAGTGGCTACCCTTATTTTATGCTTTTCAGTCCGTAGCATAATCTATAAGTCCAGTAGTGTTTTTGCTACTTTATTTTTGCCAACATGTCATTTAGTCCCCTATGGAGGAAGTGTTTATCTTTGTGTAGGTCAGAGAAAGGCCTGGGCGGCCCTGTGAACTTATGCAGTAAACATGGTCCTATTTAGGGATATGAAATAAATTCCATAATCTTGTTGGTAAGAGAAAGGTTACTAACCTCTGCCAAAGCATAATAGGACGTCTTAGTCACGTCAGAGTGTTTGAGAAATCACTCGTTTAGGCCACCACTCGAGGCTTCCAGAAATATATCACTTGGTTTGGCCAAGGCTTCGGATAATATATCACTCGGTTTGGCCGAGGCTTCAAATAATATATCACTCGGTTTGGCCGAGGCTTCAAGATTAACTTGGCGCTGCCAAGGTATGGAGACTGTCACTCGGCTTGGCCGAGGCTTCAAGATTATATTTTACTTGGCAAGGTACGGAACCTCACTCGGCTTGGGAGGCTTCAAGATTATATTTTACTTGGCGCTGCCAAGGTACAAAGTCCTCCCTGGCAAGGTTTGGAAATATATTTTACTTGGCGTGGCCAAGGTCAGAGATCGCTCGGCCCGGCTGAGGATTTATAAAGATTATATTTTACTTGGCGCTGCCAAGGTACGGAGTCCTCGGCCGAGGGATTATATTTTACTTGGCGCTACCAAGGTACGGAGTCCTCAGCCCAGCTGGGAAATATATTTTACTTGGCGTGGCCAAGGTACGGAGATCGCTCAGGCCCGGCTGAGGATTTATAAAGATTATATTTTACTTGGTGCTGCCAAGGTACGGAGACTCACTCGGCTTGGCCGAGGCTTCAAGATTATATTTTACTTGGCGCTGCCAAGGTACGGAGTCCTCCTAGCCCGGCTGGGATATATTTTACTTGGTGCGGCCAAGGTTCGAAGATCGCTCGGCCCGGCCGAGGATTTATAAACTCTCACTGATGATAGATGCGAGGTTTATCCGATGATTTCACGAAGAATAGATTTTTCATTTAGATCTTGGAGCTTATAGGTGCCGGGTCTGATTACCTCCATAATTTGATAAGGACCCTCCCAATTAGGGGACAGCTTTCCTTGCTCCAGTGGCTTTGAGACGGATGCCTTCCGAAGTACCAGATCACCTGGGGAGAAAAAACTTCCCTTTGACTCTGGTTGAATGGTAGCGGGCAACTCTTTGTTGGTAGGCCGCCATCCGGATTCGGGCTTTCTCCCTGACTTCTTCTATCAAGTCAAGATTGGTTCGGAGTTGTTCATCATTGGATTCTTTCGAGTAGCCTTCGGTGCAAAGGGAGGGGAGCCTGACCTCCACAGGGATAACAGCTTCTGTGCCGAAAGCCATCTTAAATGGAGTCTGGCCTGTAGGAGCCCTTTCAGTGGTTCGGTACGCCCACAACACATGGTGGAGCTCCTCCGCCCATCTGCCTCGCGCTTGGTTGAGCCGAGCTTTAATTCCCTGCAAGAGAGTTTGGTTTGTTACCTCGGCCTCTCCGTTAGCTTGAGGATGTCCGACCGATGTCAGGCGATGGAGAATGCCATGATCCTCGCAGAACTCCAAAACTTCGGATTATCAAATTGCTTCCCATTGTCAGTATGATGGTGTGGGGGAGACCGAAGCGGCAGATGATGGACCTCCACATGAAGTCTTTAATCGAGCTTCGATTAATTGGGCGACTGCTTCGACTTCAACCCACTTAGTAAAATAATCAATTGCAACGAACAAGAACTTCCTTTGCCCCGTTGCGAGGGGGAAAGGGCCAAGTATATCCATTCCCCACTTGGCAAAGGGCCAGGGGGATGAGATGGAAGTCAGGTGAGCAGAGGGGAGCCTCTGATATTTGAGTGTTGGCACGCATCACAAGCTCGGACAAGGTCATCAGCATCTTTTTGCATTGTTGGCCAATAATATCCTTGGCGTAACACTTTGTGGCACAGGGCATGGCTGCCGAGGTGATTGCCACAGATGCCTTCATGAACCTTCGAAAAGCATAATTGGCTTCTGTTGAACGGAGGCATTTGAGCAATGGCATGGAGAAGGATGCTTATATAGCCAATCATCAATCAGAACATAATGAGATGATTGCAATTTCAGCTTCCTTGCTTCCTTTCTATCAGTGGGCAGCAACCCTTCTTTGAGGTACTGGTGCAGGGGGTCCATCCAAGATGGTTCGGTGTCAACCTGCATCATGTGGTCAACATCGGTGACGCTGGGCTTCTCTAGGACCTCCAGTAGAATTTTCGCTCGAGATCCATTGACTCCGTAGTTGCCAGGCGGGACAGTAGGTCGGCGCGCATTTTTAGCCCTTGGGATCTAGACAATTTTAAATTCATCGAAATAGGAGGATAATCGTGCACCTTTTGGAGATATCGAATCATACTCGGCTCTCGAGCCTCGAATTCTTCCTGCACCTGGCCAGCCACCAATTGGGAGTCAATGTAGGCAATCAGTTTCTTGACTTTAAGCTCACGGGCGATTCGGAGTCCGAAGAGTAAGCTTCATACTCTGCCTCATTGTTTGAGGCCAGAAGGAGAAGCGAATGCCATATTCAAAGGTTGCACCTTTGGACTGGTGAGGACCAGGCCAGCACCAGAACCGCCCAGCTGGAGGATCCATCGGCGTGGAGCAACCATGGGGCACTGGGCTTTGTTGTCCAGGTGAATCCGAAACAGAGCCATCTTCGGGTATGGTGCATTCGAGAAGGAAGTCCCAGAACTTGGGCTTTAATGGTTGGACGAGGCTGATATTGAACGTCGTGCTTGCTCAGCTCGACAGCCCATTTGGTCATTCTCCCCGATGCTTCTGGACGATGGATAATTGCCTTGAGAGGTTGGTCAGTCAGGACGATGACAGTATGCGCCTGGAAGTATGGCCGCAACTTTCGGACCGATGTTATTAGAGCTAGGACCATCTTCTCGACCCGAGTGTACCTCGTTTCAGCATCTTTGAGTAGTTTGCTGACATAATAGATAGGTCTTTGGACTATGTTCTCCTCTCTGATTAGCACCGAGCCAACAACGTTTCAGAGACCGTCAGGTATAGATTCAGCACTTCCCCTGTCTTCGGGCTACTGTGGAGAGGTGGTGAGCCGAGGTATTCCTTGAGGTCTTTGAAGGATTTCTAACAATTTGGGGTCCATTGGAAGTTTTTGGCCGACCGAAGAGCTTTGAAGAAATGGAAGACACTTTTCTACTGACCGAGCAATGAAGCGACTAAGGGCCTCTATCTCCCGGTGAGGCACTGCACGTCCTTGACTGACCCTGACGGAGCCATTTGTTGCAGGGCTTGGATTTTCTGGGGGTTTGCCTCGATGCCTCGCTGTAAAACCATGAAGCCGAGGAATTTCCGGAGTTGACTCCAAAGGCGCATTTGGTGGGATTGAGCTTCATCTGATATTTTTGAAGTGTAGCAAAGCTCTCCGCAAGGTCCTCGATGTGCTGGGATGCCTCCTTGCTTTTTACCAGCATATCATCAACATACACCTCCATGTTCCGACCGATCTACTCCTTGAAGGCTTTGTTGATCAGCCTTTGGTAGGTGGCACCTGCATTTTTTAAACCAAAGGGCATAACTCGGTAGCAATAGATACCTCAGTCGGTGATGAAGACGGTTTTCTTCTCATCTTCGGGCGCCATTCGGATCTGGTTGTAACCCGAATAGGCATCCATAAAAGTCAGCATTTGATGGCCTGAAGTTGAATCCACGAGCTGGTCAATCCGCGGAAGAGGGAAGCTATCTTTTAGGCAGGCCTTATTGAGGTCAGTGAAGTCGATGCAGATCCTCCATTTTACATTCGACTTCTTCATCATGACCACGTTCGCCAGCCAGTCGGGGTAACTAACCTCCCGAATAAACTTGGCTTTGATGAGCTTATCCACTCTTCTTCGATGGCTTTTTGGCATTCTGGGGCGAAGCTCCTCTTCTTTTGCTTAATGGGCCTGAATGTTTCGTCCATGCTGAGGCGGTGGACCAGGACGTCTGGGCTGATTCCAGGCATATCCGATGCAGACCAGGAAGACGTCGGCATTCCTCCGAAGGAACTCAATTAATTCTTGCCGAAGCTTTCCGTCTAGCTGCGATCCGACCTTTATAGTTCGGTCGGGCCAAGCCTCGTCAAGTGGTACCTCCTCCAATTCTTCGGCCGGCTCTCCTCGTTGCTCGGCGAGATCTTTCTGAGCATCTAGCCCATCCACCTCAAGCTTTCTGGATTGAAGGTCGGCGACAAAGCAATGCCGAGCTACGATCTGACTTCCTCGAACAACCCCCACTCCCCATTCAGTGGGAAACTTTCATGGCGAGATGGGAAATGGAAATGATCACCTTAAGAGATATTTGCCCTGGTCTGCCGAGGATGGCGTTGTAGGAAGATCTGAGCTTGATCACGAGAAAATCCATGAACATGGTAGCCACACGGGGCTAGGTACCGGCTCGGACTGACAGAGTGATGACTCCTTCAGGGATTATGGAGTCACCTGTGAAGCCCACTAGAGTGGACTCCACGGTCGGAGGCTTTCTACCCAAAATTTTAACCTCACAAAGGCATCGAAATACAGAACGTTAACAGAACTTCTACTATCCACCAAAATCCGGTGTACATTATAATTATTCATGTTTAAAGATACAACCGGAGCATCAGCGGGGTACCTCAAGGTCTTCATCAGAGAAGGTGAGCATCGACCCGAGCTTTCTTCGATGCCTGGCCAAGAAGATGGGGAATTATCTTCCCTCTGATTTGATTGGCCTTAGGCTTGCGGAGAAGGTTCAATCTGGATCAATTGCTCGATCTCATTCTTGAGCTGCCAACAGTCCTCGATATCAGTTGGGACAGAGGGGCTTGTTTGACGGCGTCTAACTCCTGACGCCATTCCCGATGCATCTCCTGCATCTGTTGCATGATCCCTTCATCCAGAGTAGTAGGAGGGATCGGGCGATGGGAAGACAGTAGGGGTGTCGAGTTCTCGGAAGACACCGGAGAGGGATAATGGAACCCGCCCAGATCTGAGCGGGCTCTTCCCTCCAGCTCGCAGTGGCGCTGGTTTCACTTTTGCGGGCTGGTGATGATAATCCGCTGCTCGGTGGATTAGAGGAAGAGATCGCTGGCGGAGCAGGGGCAGCGGCCTCTTCATGAGGCTGAGAAGCAGGGATTGGGGCCAGGGATTGCCTGGAATCCCTGAACCAACTGGGTCAATGCTTGGACCTGCTGAACCAGAGTGGCGAACTGGTCCAGGGTTACCGTCGTTGCCGACGGCGAAGGGGTTTCAGCTGGCGGTGGTAGCGGAGGTGCTACGCCGCTAATCGGATCAGGCCTTTGAGAGGCATCTGGTCTTGAGCTTCAGATGTAGCTCTCTTTGATTGGCCATTAGAGGATGCTTTTCTCTGGTTTTTGAATCTTGTCTCCTGGATCACAAGTTTATGGGACTTGAGGCCCTTCCTCTAGCACCAATCTGTTGCCGTGGAAATCCGTTCTCTGACTCGGGTGCACTTTGGCTCTTGATCTGGCGCCGATCTTGTCGCCTCGGGTGGAACCTGCAAGACAGTCAGCACGCAGAGGGTGCTGTGGGGGTTGCCCTCTGCGGAGGACCCTCTGATGCCAAGTCAGTGGAGATTCACAGCAAGCAGATGTGAGGAGAAGACTCTCATAGAGAGTTCCCCTAGGGGCTCTTGAGAGCTCTAATCAGTATGAGATTCAGTGGGTAAAAATGAATGCGTAAGAGGTGCCTTAGTGTGCATACCTAAGAGGTTAGAGTGCTGTGGTATTTATAGGCGATCACCCGATTCCTTGGGCGTGCCTGGGGATAGGTCTGAAAACTGTTAGGATTTAGATGGATTCGAATCAAGTTTGTTATGAGGCCAGTAGGATCTGTATCTTGTCAGTTGGAGGATCGATGGCTGGGAGAGCTGGTTGACGCTTTGAGGTTCAATGATCACACAGACTAGGCCACTCTTGCGGGTCCTAGGCCACTCCTGGGTATGATTTTCTGCTTTGAATCTCATTTAGTTATAGTGAATTCGCACTCTCCCATGCCGGATTCCGCAAAGGTATTCGAGCGCCTCGGCCCGGTCGAGGCGAGGGGCAATTCGATTTTCTGAGGTATAGAATAGCTTGGTCTGTAAAGGTGTGGGGACGGCTCGGGTTGCCGAGGTATAAGGATGGCTCCGGCTACCGAGGTATGGATGGCTCGGGTTGCCGAGGTACTAGAATGGCTCGGGCTGCCGAGGTATGGATGGGTAGGGCTGCCGAGGTATGAGAATGGTTGGGATTGTTGGGACGACCTGACGCCGCTGAGGACGATTGGGCTTCGCTGCTTAGTGGGTTTGACAGCTGGCCGACAGGACGTTGGAATTAGACTAGACCCAATTGTCGATGTGTGCAGTAATTAATGCAATGATGATTTTACCCCTCATCAAAAACAACTTGAGATATTCAAATGACGGGTCTATTTACAATAGAGAAATGATTATAATAACGGCTTTAATAAAAGATAATAACAAGATCATGGTTTTATAAATTTTATGAAACGGCAACGTCCATCATTTAATTTCAATTATATAACAATCAATATAATACAATAATGGCTATTTCTACCAAAGGGAACATGTTAATAATGGCTAGATAAAAATACCATTTAAGATTTAATCATTGATATCAATAATCTCCCCATGCGCGTGCACTGGGATGAGGATTATGGAATTTATTTTAAACCTCGGGTGAGGCAAAGTGGTGCAAGGTGGACTAACCGTTATTGTCGGCAGGGTTCGGACAAGAACTTATTTAATTTTAGCTAGGCTTTACATTTCCAGCCAGATCCAGTGACGGAGGTGACTGACTCGTGGAGTTCTAAGATCTCGCTAATTAAAGTCACATCCAGTCCCCATCCTACTACTTCTAGGACCATTCCTAATTGTCTGCGGTTAAGTATTCCATCTTTCACGTTGAGCCATAAACTAAGGCCTTCCACAAAGGTAGAAAACCATTTCATCAAACTAGTCACAGCAAAAGAAACTATCAATTTATGAACAATTTTGCGCATCACAGACAATGGCTCCTTCAGTCGAGCCATTGTTTTGAAGACCTGAACTATCAAATAGCTTGTAGATATTAGTCTAATAAATGAGCATACTACAATAGCCCTAGTAATCAATTCTACCATTAACAACGGCTCCTTTCAATCTTGTTCACGTGAAAATAAGTCTTATATCCAAAAAAAAGAAAAAAGAAAAATAATTCAAAGTCGAATAAGGCTAATAAATGGGTGCACTCAATTAAAAGCCAACTTGTGTTTAGCTAATTAGCAAAGTATAGAAAAACGAAGCCCAAGTCGAGATTAAGCCAAACTATAACCCCTTCATTAAATGACCAAGCCAAACCTAATTAGCAGCCCCAAGGTTAGCTTGATTTTATCTGGGACCAGGACATGAAAAATAAATTTTCAATCCACAAATGCTCGTGTTTGGGCACGAGAGAGAGAGAGAGAGAGAGAGAGAGTACTTGTTAGGAATGCTACGAGGACTCCAAGGAGTAATGCAATGGTAGCCATGGAAATAACACTCTGGCTTGCCATGGATAATGCAGTAGAAGAGTTTTTATTCAGAATGCTTTGGACATGGCATACAAGTTCACCCCTCTTTATATAGAGCTTTCTCGTTGTCTTTGGTCAGCCTTTCCATGGAAATTCTGGTTCCTGATTGGACTAAAAGTTAGCATGCACGTCAAATAACGACAGAGTAGATGTCAAGCCACCAGTCTGTCCATCTATCAAGGCTCGTCTTATGGAGGGCTCCATCAGTTTGTAAAAAAAAATCATAGCCGTGTGGAATGGCACTACTGCTCTTTGTATCTACACACATTTTTCTTGTTTCCTCAAAAAATTTCCAATAAGGAATTGTTTTCTAAGGACCATAAGTTTCGACTTCAATGAGGCATTGTTTTCTAAAGCGACTTTTTTGTGTTGTTTTTGGTTCCCTACCATTTTTTAATTCATCCCATTCATACTCCATGCTTCAACAGTCATAGATCAATTTTTCTTGGATAAATTTTTGAGCGTGCGGTTATCGCCAAATGATGCTTGATATCACCCTACTGGGTTCACCGTACACTTTTGCATAACCTTGCATCGCTAAAGAGCGACACATAATTGTGTCGCTAAATAGGGACGCATCAACACTACAAGAAAATGTTAAAATAGTGACAAAAATTAGTGATGAAAATTTTCGTCACTAAATTGTGATGATTTAGTAACAAAATAGTGATGAAAAATTAAAATTAGTGACGGATTAGTTTTTTTCGTCACTAAACCATCACTAATTAGTGACGGACTGTCACATCTGTCACTAATTTAGTGATGGATTTCCCTTCGATCACTAATTCATCACAAATTAGTGACGGAAGAGCAATCCATCACTAAATTAGTGACGGATTTTTCTTCCATCACTAATCCATCACAAATTAGTGATGGATGGGACAATCCGTTACTAATTTTGTGACGGATGGGGCAATCCATTACTAACTTAGTGACGGATTACCCTTTCGTCACTAATCTATCACAAATTAGGAATGGAAAAGCAATCATCACTAATTAGTGACGGATTGTCTTCTGTCACTAATCCGTCATAAATTAGTGATGGATGGAGAAATTTGTTACTAAATTAGTGATAGATTGCCTCCGTCACTAATCCGTCACAAATTAGTGATAGATGGGGCAATCCGTCACTAATTTAATGATGGATTGCTCTTTCGTCACTAATCCATCATAAATTAATGATGGAAAAGCAATCATCACTAATTACTGACGAATTATCTTCCGTCACTAATTCGTCATAAATTAGTGATGGATGGAAAAATCCGTCACTAAATTACTGACGGATGTGGCAATCCATCACTAAATTAGTGACGGATTATCCTATCCGTCACTAATCCATCACAAATTAGTGACGGAAGATTAATCTGTCACTAAATTAGTGACGAATTAGTGACAGATTGTCTATCTAAATTTATACTCTAATATTTTTAAAAAAATTTGATGAAAAAAGCTGCATCCGCATATGCCAGTTACATGCGCTGCCTTCCATGCGCGTCCTAACCATGTGTCTGCCTTCTGGCGCACGCCATGCGCATCTGCTACTCGACCTATATGCGTGCTTGCCATGGCCCGCGTGCATTTGCACCAATCGGCCTGTCTCTTCGGTCGCACAACCTTGCCTGTGTCCGATGCCCCTTGCGCCGTGTCTGTGCGTGCCTAGTGCCGTATCTGTGCATGCACGCGCCTGTGCATGACTGTACTTAGCTGCACGTGCATCCCTAACTTAGTGACGGATTGCGCTTCCATCACTAATCCATCACAAAATTAGTGACGGATTGCTCTTTTGTCACTAATTTAGTGATGGATTAATGATGGAAGAGAAATCCATCACTAATTTAGTGATGGATGAGATAGTCCGTCACTAATTTAGTGATGGGCAAGGTCATCCATCACTAATTCAGTGACGGATTTTTCTTCAATTACTAATCCATTACAAAATTAGTGATGGAAGCGCATTCCATCACTAATTTAGTAATGGACTGCCCCAATCCGTCACTAATTTAGTGACGAATTTTTCATTCGTCACTAAATTTATATTTTAATTTTTTTAAAAAAAATTCTGATGAAATTATTATTCTGATCTACCTAATTCAGTGAGGAACAATGATTAGTGACGGAACAATGATTCTGTCACTAATTACGCAGTGAGGCTATTTTTTCTTTTGTTTTCCGGTCTTTCACTAATTATCGGTTTTGTTCTTCTTCCACGGGCGGGTGAAAGGGCCCGTAAATGGAAAGCCTCCTGGCAGCAAAGGAAAAAGAAATTGGGGTCCATGCCCCGCTCTTCGTTCCTTGTTCTTTCCGTGCTTTTTCCTCTCGACAGGTCGTCTCTTCTCCCATCCGAATCCCAACTTTACTCTGCCTTCGATCTGCCCTTCTTTTTAACTCCTGTACACAAATTTGTTGCTGTACTAGCTCCCTTCCCCTAATAATCAACGACAGCGCTCTCCCTCCTCCTTCCTGTCTAAAATTCTCCTTCCTTTTTTCCATCCATCGATTTGTGATCGGTCGAGAAAGATGATTCGATTGTTGTTTACGCTGCTGTCGGTGGAGGTGGGAGTGGTGGTGGTGCTGCTGTTCAAGATGCCACTACGGAAGCTGGTCATCCTAGTGCTGGACCACCTCAAGCGCGGGCGTGGCCTTGTCATGTTTTAAGACCCTGACCGGCACCATCCTCATCGTCCTTGCCTCCAGCGTCTACAGCATGGCCAAGATCCGCAGCCGCTCCATCGAGGTCGGCTCTCTCACTCCTACAGATCAGGTCCTCATGAGCCACCACCTCCTCGAGGCATCCCTCATGGGTACCCACTCTAAAACAATCTCCCTTCGCTCCCTTTAAAATCGTACAACTCCTTCTTGTTCGCCTATGATCTCACTCTTGTTTGATTCAAGTTTTGTTTTCTTGATATTATGGGGTTGGTGAATCGATTTCGTTTTTGTCGCTGAAAATGTGTTGCACTTAATTGCTGATGGCTTGTTCGAAGAAATAATGCCTGATTTGTAAAATTGCTTAGGGAACTAATGCCTTTTAAAAGAAAGAAAGAAAAGGAAACGAAGAGGGCCTAGGGTTTGAATTTGATCTCGCTACTTATATCCTTAATTCCTTCTGATTTCTTGCAGCTTGCGTATTCATGAGTATTATTGGTTTCTGATTAAAGGAATTTGTTAGAATCAATCTGCTTCATAACCTGATCTGACTAGTCCTGTAGCTGTCAAGAGTGGTATAATTCTACTTTGATGTGTTTCCCCTGACGCTAACTGAATTTATTAACTAAGCCCTGATAGAGGCATATGCTGGTTGATTGAGTCATTATGGATTGTTCAACCCTGGTCATATGATAATATGAAGATGATTAATTTTTGCAACTCATTCTCAATTATTTTTCTATGCATGGGATGACTTGTGAATGTTGTATTTTCCATTAATGGGCACATGAGCTGGTTGTCCAATTAAGGTGTTTGCACTGTGTTTGGAACAATGTAACCCTTCAATATATTCCTGATGGTTCCTCTATATTGAAGAATGGAAATATATGCAGTTTGACCCCAAAGGCATTAGAGAACTTCCTTCGTCACGGATGGGTAATTTTTGTTTATGATTCTAATTTCTTCTTGATGAACCAAACTTGGGATCTAAAACGAATCGTCTTTTGTGGGAAGTATTACAAGCTCAGGAGGGATGTCATCAGCTACAACCTTGGTGGGATGGGCTGCAGTGCCAGAATCCTTGCCATTAAAACAGCTACAACCTCTGGCTGGTTGCTTCTTATAAGCTATATATTGATACTTATGCATGCCTCATGATATAACTTCGAATTCAATTTTCTAAGTGTTTGTCTTAGCTAGTACGGACTTGGAGACTTGAATGCATACTGCCCATTGTGAACAATTTGGGATCAGAACAGCATGCTGTCTTGAACTTTTTCTTCTACTATTTTAATGGCAAGCTTAACTATTTCTATCAGATTATGGTGGCATTAGCCTGTTGGCTTTATGGTGATGTGTATGATATTCTTGGATTTTTTTATATTTCTCTTTTTATGCCAATTTTTAGTGTTTGCATGTAGTTTCTTAGTTTGCCTTTTAGGAATCTGAAATTAGGATTTCTCTGGAAATCTGTATGAGTTGGATTGTCTGGGTTGGAAAAAGATCCTGCAGTTATTTTTTTTGAAGAAAAGGCTCTCCATTTTAAATATTTAATTTGTTAGAGCTTGCAGTGGTGACTGGTGATGATCCCACCTATCAAGATGTTTTGGGGCTGGGAAATGCACTTTTTCACATTTCAGAATTCAATTCTCTGCATATATTTATTTATGCAGGCTGTTATGCCATCATTGGGCTGGAGATGGTTACTAGCTTTTTCCTCTGCACCATCATTTCTTTTGCTTCTATTTTATGGTTTCGTGCCTGTGTCGCCAAGGTATCTCTGCATCAAAGGCAGAACAGCAGATGCATGGTTGTTTTAGAGAGGATAGCTGAGATAAATGGTGCAACGCTCCCTCCTGGCATGCTTGCTTCTAATAGGAAAGCAAAACTTGATGAAAATTTTGATCCATCAGAAGAAACACATTTGATCACACTTCAAAACATGGAAGCAGCCAATGATGAGGATATGGGATCTAATGTGGGAGGAATCAGTGCATTATATATGCTTTTATCACCAAAATTGATGAGATCAACTATTCTCATTTGGATGGTTTTCTTTGGAAACGGTTTTGCATATTATGGCATTGTTTTGCTAACCACTGAGTTAAGCAATGACAATGGAGATTGCTCATGGAAGGAATTGCCCTCAGTCCAAACACGGTGCCAACCTCTACAAAGATGTATTTATAACTAGCTTTTCTGGTAGGTTTATGCTATAACTTATTCTCACGTTTTCTATTGAATAACATCTGAACCATGTCTGCTATATTATTTTGATCAAACAAGGTGTTGTTCTAACTTTAATCCTTTAATCAGAGGTTCCTGGGCTTCTTGTGTCAGCTGCAATTGTGGACAGGCTTAATTAAGCTCTCAATGGCAGGATTGCTCTTTATAAGTTGCATTTTTCTGCTTCCACTGATATTTCATCAGGAAGAAGCATTGACAACAACCCTTCTGTTTGGTGCTCGGGCGTGCATCATGGGAAGCTTCACAATTATATGCGTATATGCTCCAGAGGTCAGTGAATGAAATTTACAAGATCTTTTCTAAATGCTATTATTTTGATGCTACATATGGACATTCTGTTCTATGTCATTCATTTTGATGCTACATATGGACATTCTGTTGTAATGTCATTCAGCATAAGGGGATATGGTCCTAGCTATGCATAAATCAATTTCATGCTTAAGAGCTTCCCAGTGAGTGTTTTTGAATTACCTATTTCTGCTTATGATCATAACTGATTGTCTATGATTGACATTGATTTTTTTAAAAAATTAAAATTATGGTGGTGATCTACTTGTGTAGGTTTGTGATGATCGACATTCTGAGTTAATACGTACCTTGTTTGGACAGAAATTTTATATATCACAGACAAGGCTGAAGCTGGATTTTAGTTTGATGGAGCACTATGAAAGGCATTGCCCTCAGCCAGAGAGGCGCTACATGCCTGGGATTCTATTTTAATGATCAATTCAAAAAAAAAATTTTAAGATAACATGGCACTATTTTGTGATGCAGGGGTGGTCTTAACATACTGATGTTGAATCAAGTTGGAATTCAAGCAGATGAGATAGAAAATTACTTCCTGAAGATGCATAGCTTTTGTTTTTACAGCACTCAATTCACTGTAAATTGATGTCTTAATGGTGCTTATTAAAGCTAATAAATATATCGCCATTTTGACTCAAAGCTGTTGTTGGAGCTCACTCAATTCACTATTTGGTTTTTCTGGTAACATACTTATAAAATGCTTTTGTTTTTACACCTGATGAGCTTTAAGGGATTAAAGAATAAGTTTCTTTTCATTCACAGCAGCGATTTTTGTTTTTCAAGTTCTCTTATGCCGTTTCAGCCATTAAAATGTTTACGTTACTTGCCTTGAGTAAAAATGAGTAATAGTTTCAGCCATTAAATGTTCATTCACAACAGTGGCCCTAATGTAGGTATAGTTCCTCCTCCCAGCGATGGGATCGGAAGTGCTGTAGTAATCTGCAAGGAGACTAGAGGTGTAAAAGGTGATGAAGGAAAAAAGAATCCGCCCAAGCTGTGACATGGCTCAAGCCAGCATTAATAGTTTGATCATTACAAGTTGTTTATTTGACTTATCTTAAACTTAATAATTTGGTGTCTAATGTATAAAACATTAGTGTTATTGATGCATACAAATATATTCATCTTATTTTATGAAATGTATTTTTTATTCTTATAAAATTTGAATTTTTTTTTATAAATTTCATTAGAATGCATTAAATATATTATAATTTAAAAATAATTTTAAATTTATAAGAATAAAAATTTGATAAAATTTTATTATGTTAATGATAGATTAGTGATGGATTTTTGATAGAATAATAGTGATGGATTAGTGATGAAAATAGTAGTGATTGATTAGTGATGGAACAATAACGGATGACTGATGACACGTATTCCGTTAATAATCTATCACTAAACTGTGATGGAATATTCGTGACGGACTAGTGACAAAAGTTTTAGTGACTAAATTTTTGTCAACATCCGTCACTAAATTGTGATGAAATAGTGATGAAAATATTTATGACGGAATAGTGACGGAATAATGAGTGATGGATAGTTTGTCACTAATCCATCACAATTTAATGATGGATAGTTTGTCACTAATCTGTCACAATTTAGTGACGGAAAATATGTTCAGTCACAAATTTTTAACGAAATATTCCATCACAAATCCATCGCTATTATTTGTGATGGACCTATTTCGTCACTAAATTTAGTGACAGCAATAATGGTGACGATAAGTTTTTCGTCACTAATCCATCACTAAACCTAATTTGTGATGGAGTAGTGATGAAAATTTTTGTTACTATTATGCTATTTTCTTGTAGTGCGAAATGCATCGCTAGTTAGCGACGCATAATCGTGCGTCGCTATTTAGTGATGCATTTTGATGCGTTACTATTTCGGATTTTAGGATTCACTACTACAAAAAGTTAAATAGGCTACAGTAGGTTTTAGGAAAAAGACTACGTTTTTCGTAAAAAATGTAGTCTTATATTTTTACAAATTAAAAGACTACAACTTTTATTTAAACATAGTCTTAAATTATTTAAAATATAAAAAGACTATATTTTTAAATAAGACGTAGTCTTATATATAAAAAGACTACGTTTTTAATTAAGACGTAGTCTTATATTATATGATAATATAAGAAGACTACATTTTTAAACAAGACGTAGTCTTATATTATCTGATAATAAATTTTAGACTACGTTTTTAATTAAGACGTAGTCTTATATTATCTGATAATATAAAAAGACTACGTTTTTAATATATTATAATATAAAAGACTACATTTTTAATTAAGACATAGTCTATATTATCTGATAATATAAAAAGACTACGTTTTTAATATTTTATAATATAAATACTACATTTTTAATTAAGACGTAGTCTAATATATTTTTAATTAAGACGTAGTCTAATATAATTTTCCTCATCCTAATTTACTTTCCTTCTTTTCCTAAACGAAACCCTCACGATATCCAAAATCAAATTTCTTTCTTCCATCCGCAGTTTTATTCTAGGGTTTTGTTTGTGAAGACTCCACCGCCCACCATGCAGGATTAAGGTTGAGGAGACTCCACCATCATCGATCAGGATTTCATTTACAAGGACTCTATCACCAAGCAGGATTAGGGTTTTGTTCTTCACCAGGCTGAGATTCAACTGCAGGTAATTTTTTTTTAATCTAACGATGAGAGAGAGGGCAAGAGGGGTGCCGGCGTGGGGTTTGGCTCGGGCCCAGTGGCGTGCCCACTGAGCCTGAGCCACGGTCGGTAGCCCCACCAGACCTAGAGCGGCGTCCGATGGGGGATGTTGGGCCTGAGCAGCGTCCAGCGGGCGAAGAACGGAGGAGAGGGCCGCGGCCCTCTCCTGTGTGGGAGCCAAACCGGCTCTCGCGTTCACGGTGCCAGGCCTGAGCCACGGCCGGCAGCCCCACCGGACCTGGATCGGCGTCCGGTGGGGGACGCTGGGCCTGAGCGGTGGAGAGCATCCAAAGAGCGGAGGAGAGGGCCGTGACCCTTCTCCTACGCAGGAGCCAAACCGGCTCCTGCGTTGGTTCGGGCCCAGCAGCGTGCTCGCCGCCTCACCGGGCCTGAGGGTTGATCGAAGACCCCCACCAGCGCCGAGAGAGCGTTCGGTGAGGGTCTAGCCGACCGATGATGGCCGGCCATGCCACCAGCTCAGTGAGGAGCCGCGTAAGGGAAAAGAGAGAAAGAGAGAGAAAGAGGAGAGAGAGAGGGGAGGCCGCATCGGCGGCCGGCCCTGGACCGGTTGGCTCTCCCCTGTTTCGGGTGAAGCAGGGGAGAGGGAAATAGGGGAGCCCTATTTGGGCTTTTTGAGCCGGGTTGGACCGGTCTGTAAGCCTAGTTGGACCGAGTTTTTGAGCCCTGTAATGGGCCATGGTCAGAAAAAGAAATATAGGGCCCGGATCAGCATTGATCCTAGTTTCTGGGGGTATTTTTATTTCCCCATTTGGACTATTATTCGGGAAGATATTCAAGCCCAAAGTTGGGCCCATGAATAGATTTGGGTAGCAATTAGGGAATACTTTATCATTTCAATTTCTTAATTATTTTAATTGAATTTTGATTTTATTAGTATGCTCTTATGTATTTCTATGTTTTTGTAGAAAGCTTATAATGTGCCAATTGAAGAACAGAAACATATTTTGTCATCTGCTTGTACAAAATGGAGATAATTTAAGTTCAAGTTGAGGACAAAATTCTTGATTCCATTGGAGGATAGGTGACCCTTATTTGACAACCCTCCTAAGAACTATCCATTCATAAAAAGGATGCTTGGAATGCCTTTGTCAACAGGCATAGTTCTCTAGAATTTTAGGAATAGAGTAGGTTGCAAAGTGAAAGAGCAAAAAGCAATGAGTATCGACATCGTTTATCTAGGCATGGATTTGTTAATGTGAAAGAAAAGATAGTAAGTTTTGAATATTTAGTTCTACATTGTTGAGTAATTATTAGCTAATTTTTTAAGTTTATATTCGTTGTCTATTAATTATAGAAAAAAGAGATGGGCATCGATGAAGACATTGGACGAAGTGTTGTATGGAAAGCTGTTTATTCAAAAGGTGATGGTTCTGATAGTGAAGTCATCCAAGAAGTCATACAGAAGATTGTAAGTAAATTTGTTATTTGTTCATTTAATAGCTAATTTAAATTCTTTTATAACTTCCTAATGTATGGTTTGTTTTGTCTACATATCAGGATGAATATACAATGAAGGTGAAAGATGGATCAATACAATAATCGGGATAAAAAGACATACTAAGAATGGCATTGGGAAATCCCGAACGTGGTGGTCGAGTAAGGGGTGTTGGAGGTATGGTTACCCTAAAATTTATTTCAATCTTCCGAGAAGAATGAAAATAAGCAAAATCTTAGAACAATTGTTAGAAGAACAAAAAAAAAAAAAAAAAAACTAAATCAACAACAAAGAGAAGATGTTGAGGAAAGAAAATCATTACTTGATCAACTACATCAACTTCATGAAGAAAATAGAAAGTTGAGAGAAATTTCAAAAATTGCTGCAAATGCTCATCAATATGTTTCAGAGAAAGGTAGCTGCTGCTCAGTTAAAAAACAGTATCCAAATAAAACTGTTGCTAATTTTGATATACAAAATGATGCAAGTATAGAATTAGTTACTATTGGACAAAGAAACATGCAAAAGGTATGTTAATATTTACTTATATTTGTAGCATTTTATTTAAATTCATACTACTTATATTTTCTAATGTTATTGCTTTGAAGGAAAACCATGCAAATTGGCAATAGGATCTATTGATAATATAATTGGATATGGTACAGTGATTAAGAATGTAGCACCAAACTTTGCTGTACATAGAGTTCCTTTGGGTATTCATAATTATCGTGTATCTATTGATGCTTGTTTTGACAATGATGCTCTCCTTCCAATAACAATTGGTGATAATCCTGTGAAAGTTAAAGATTTTATTGGTTCTCACGTTGCATAGCCTTAATCATTAGTTATTGATGATCCAGTCAAGGTATCTGAAACTTTTTAACTTATCCATAAATTTGTGATTAATTTATATTGATAATCTATTTGCTATATAGTATTTGTAAATTGAATTTCATTATTATTAACATGCTAAGATTGTCCGACCACAAAAGTTATAGATAAAAGTAAAGAAAATGGTCCATGGATTTTGTCATATTTAAAGAATCATATTGAAAAAAGTTTGGGAGATACAAATACAATAACTGTGGTATTGGATGTTGGTGTCTTTGATCATGAACGGATCTGTTATATTATTCGGGAAGATATCAATAACTTCTGCTCAATGAAGGAGATTAGTTGTAGTTGTATTGTGCTATATATGAGGTAATAAGCTATTTTTATATTTTTTGCGTTTCATATGCAATCACTAGATGTTGCAAGTTTCTAATAATAATCATGGGATTGAATAATTTGATTTGTGTAGCTATTTGTACAACCAACTCAAGAAATCAAAACTACTCAACATGTATAGCTTCGTAGACCTTGCACAGATCTCTATACACTCTGGATCAGCTGGAGTACAATCAGATTTTATTGCTAAAAGATTAGAGCATTGTAATATGGATCAATTATTTCTAGCTTCTTATAACTCTGGGTAAGTGGTTTTTTAATGAAAATAGATACTTTTGATATTATGTTAATTATTGTTATTATGTTTATGAAGGAATCACTAGTCCTTGGTGGTTATTGACCCTCATGGGGACAAAGTGTATTTTATGATTCTATTGGACGTTTAATTGGAAAAGAATTGAAAGGTGTTATTAATACGTAAGTATTTATTTCTTTTTAATTTTATAGTAATTTATCTGGGTTATATCATTTGAGTCTCACACTATTATTATACTTTACTATATCAGTGCACTCAAAATATACAACGCTAAAGCTAAACGAGTTGAAAAAAAATACTTACTTAGGAGTCAGTTAAGGTATATTGACTTGCACATTCTTTTTTATAATTTATAAAATTAGATCTTATTTGTTTAAGTCTTATAAAAATTTTTAAATTCATCTTTCAAGTGTCCTAAGCAACCATCAGATGTTGAATGTGGCTACTATGTCATCATGTATATAAAGGAGATCATTGAGAATCATATCATATCAACTGATGAAAAGGCAGGTTATTATTGCATACATGATTCATATATATAAGTAGTACCTTTTATGGTTTTAGATTTTTGTGTCATGTGTCATTTAGTGCTCTTTTCTGAGTAACTTATGCGTATATATGTAGTTTGCTGAGAAGAAAACTTAAATAAGAAGAGATCAACATTATGCGTGGAGAATGGGTCGAGTACTTGTAAGGTTTCATTTGAAGAAAATTGGCACTAAAAATGTATTTGATATTGAAAATGTATTGAAGAAAATTGGATATTTTAATTCAATATATTGAGATTTTTTGGAATATGTTTATATGATGACAGTATTGGATATTTATATGACAGTATTGGATATTTCAATTTAATATTTTAGAATTTTCTGGAATTGAAAGTATATATTTGTATGCTAGGATTGGATATTATACTATGTTTTCAATATCAAAACATAGTCTAAATGTACATAATAGACTACATTTTTTGATGAAAACGTAGTCTAAATGTATTTAAAGACTTCATTTTTTTGCCTTTTAACTATAGTTTCTGATAAAAACGTAGTCTAAATGTATTTAAAGACTACGATTTTTTGACCTTTAACTATAATTTTTGATAAAAATGTAGTCTAAATGTATATAAAGACTATATTTTTTAACTTTTAACTACAATTTCTGATAAAAATATAGTCTAAATGTATTTAAAGACTACATTTTTTTTTTACTTTTAACTACGTCTAAAAACGTAGTCTAAACCAGGGACTTTTAACTATGCTCGTATTTTTTTACCACACTCAAAAAGACTACATTTTTTAAAATACTTTTAACCATAGTCTATATATAAAGACTACATTTTTTAGATGCAGTCTAATTAAATTTCTGTAGGAAGAAATAAACTCCGAGGCATGCATATTTTAAAATTTGATAACTATTATCAATGTGGAAGCTAAAAGATTACTTATTAATCTATCTAATATGCATCAAGATCATATCTTTGCCTTATATATAGGATCGCTTGATCTAAAATATGCATATAAATAATCATCAAGATCATATCTTGATCCTCAATGTAAGAAGTCGTACTTCTTGTCTTGAATCATGCCTTAAGGTTTAGGGATCATATCACTTACCTTAAGGGTAGTTGGTAATTCTTTTGTGCTCTGCAGCCGTTCAATCGTCCGGCCTCTAGTATCATCCACGTAAAGCCCCGAATGATTGGATTTCCGAGAGTGCTAGCTCGTGGAAAAATGATTTTGCTGATCTTGAATCCTCCCACTTGAATCTTCCTTCAAGATCCACCAAGCTTTTTGCTAACACCAAAATCACCAGGATTTTCTATTCTAACCTTTTTAGAATTACAATCCACGACATGTCGTGTGTTGTTGTTCTGTGTAATCTGGTGAGGGATGTCCTCTATTTATAGTCTCATTTTAGCCTGCCCATTGAATTCTGATATTAAGAATTCCATTATTTGACAAAAGCAAAGAGACACCGAACCAAAGAGCCGCGACGCTTGGTTAATTCTGACGTTCGGTGAAAACCAAGGAGACGTGGCGTTTTGTTAATTCCGACGTCGGTGAGAACTAAAGAGATGTGAATTCTAACACTTAGAATTCTATCGCCTGGTTGATTCAAAGAGGCACATTAATTCCACTTTAATTCTAACACTTAGAATTCCGATGGAAATGGTTTGGAGAGGATTAAATTAATACATTAATTCTAAATGAGAATTTAATCTCTCAGACATTAGTTATCTCATCATGTGAGATACTTATGCGAGAGGTTTGGGTTCAGGTGATGGTTTAATCTGATCTGAATTTATTGGACTGAACCCACATAGATCATGGTCCTAGCCCAAATCAAATTTGGCTAGTCCTGAATCTATTTAAATCCAAATCAAGTCTAATTTTAAATCAATATTTGAAATTGATTAGTCCTTCTAATAGACTTAAACCAAAATGAATCTTATTCACTTGTACTTAACCCAGTTGAGATAATTCAATCAATCAAATTGATTAATTAAATCATATACGATTCTCAATCGTTGATCAGCAAATAGATCATCCTAGGAAACTTATATACGTGTGACTCTTTAGGTTCGAACCTAAGCCGGTAGCATAGAAACAAATTTCTATACTAATCGATGTGCCCATCTAGCAATGGAACCCGACGTCCGAATAGGTCGAAGAGTTGCCGAGCAAACTCCAAGAACCCTAAGAAATTGTTACCGTATAATTTATCCTCTTGACAACAAATGCTAAGGATGGCTTAAGAGCCTGTCAACTCTAAACAGCGAATCCATAAAGTGATTTCAATTTTAGTGATCATGTGACTTTCACATGAAGTGCCTTAGCCAAGGTATTGCTAAATTGAAACACAAGAATTTCTCCTTTTAACGGGATAGGTCAAATTCCATCTCGATCCACAACTGACTACCACAAGTACTTGACTGCACCCCATAACCTTTCGTAGCTGGATTAGAAATCCAGGTGGTTCGGCACCTAAGTACAATGAGTTATTTGTAAGTCACTGGTTGTGATCTTCAGGTTTGAAAGATACTTATATCTATATCTTCTCGGATTAACTCTTGACAGTAGAGTATCCGGAAATGAGTCACGTTTAGTGAAATGTACTCCTACACTTTCACCTGTATGTCATACTAGTGTCTCTACACTCCTTGGTTAAGAGGACAACCAACAAATATGATACACAACGTCCTATAATTGATAGTACTATGGCCCTGTCATAGTATATCATTTGGTCACGAACTCTTTAAGGACCTTCAAAGATAAATCCTCCTTTATCGTGAAGGAAGATCCTGAGGGCTTCATTACCATTAGGAGTTTTAAGAAGATGTTCTTGTAATGAATAAACTGTCAAATAACTTTTATTAATATATCAATTTATATACAATTTACATTAGCACAATCATCAAATTATTGGCTTTAGGATACAATTCACAACAAACTCCCACTTAGCCTAAAGCCACTCATTACAATATCTAATACCTATCTTCAATTTATAGTCATCAAACTCCTTGATGCTGAGTGCTTTAGTAAATGGGTCACCTACGTTTTCCTTTCCATTAATCTTCTGAAGATTTATGTCACCTCGATCTATAATCTTTCGTATAAGATGAAACCGGTGTAGTATGTGCTTGGTGCGCTGATGTGCTCGTGGTTCCTTTGCTTGAGCTATGGCACCAGTGCTGTCACTGTACAACAGGACTGGTCCATCTATGGAAGGTGCCACTCCAAGCTCGGAGATAAACTTTCGCAGCCACACAGCTTCTTTCGCAGCATCTGATGTAGCGATGTACTCTGCTTCGCACACCGAATCTGCCACTGTATGTTGCTTGGAACTTTTCCAGCAAACAGCTCCACCATTTAGGATAAACCCGAAACCTGATACACTTTTGCTATCATCATGATCTGATTGAAAACTGAAATCAGTATATCCAACAAGATTCAAATCAGACTCTCCATAGACTAACCACTGGTCCTTAGTATTTCTCAAATACTTAAGGATTGTCTTAACAACTTACCAGTGTTTTTCTCCTGGATCAGATTGGTATCTACTTACTACTCCTAGTGAGTATGTGACATATGGTCTTGTACATGTCATGGTATACATAATCGATCCCACTGCCGAAGCATATGAAATTTGACTCATACGTTCTCTTTCATTAGGAGTTGTCGGACAATCCTTCTTAGAAAGATGAATTTCATGGCTTATCGAAAGATAGCCTTTCTTGGAATTCTCCATGCTAAACCTCTTTAGCACGGTGTCAATGTACGTAGATTGGGATAAACCAAGCATCCTTTTAGATCTATCTCTATATAACTTCATCCCTAGGATGTATAATGCTTCTCCCAGATCTTTCATGGAGAATTGTGATGATAACCATGTCTTTATTCCTTGTAATGCAGGGATATCATTCCCGATTAAGAGAATATCATCCACATATAATACAAGAAATATAATAATGGAATCGTTAGCCCATTTATAAATGCAAGGTTCTTCTTTATTCTTAATAAAGCCATAAGATTTAATCACTTTATCAAATCGTATGTTCCAACTCCTAGATGCTTGCTTAAGTCCATAAATAGACTTCTGTAGCCTGCACACTTTAGACTCATCTTCAGATATAAAACCTTTAGGCTGTATCATATACACCTGTTCTTCTAAATCACCATTTAGAAAAGCGATTTTAACATCCATCTGCCAAATCTCATAATCGAAGTGTGCTGCTATAGCTAGCATAATCCGAATGAATTTCAGCATTGCCACAGGAGAAAACGTTTCGTCATAGTCAATACCATAATGTTGACGATACCCCTTAGCAACCAGACGTGCTTTATAGGTCTCAACCTTTTCGTCTGCGCCTCTTTTCCTCTTGAAAACCCACTTACACCCTATGGGTTTTATCCCTTCGGGTGGGTCAACTAATGTCCATACATTATTGTCCTTCATGAAATCAAATTCGGATTTCATGGCATCAAGCCAATTATTAGAGTCAGTCCTTTGCATAGCATCCATATAGGTGATCGGATCCTCGTTGTTCGCATCGAGTTCAACAGGATCATCATTCTGGACCAAGAAACTTAAGTATCTGTCCGATTGATGTGGTACTCTACCAGATCGCCTTAATGGTGCATCTAACATAGGTTTTGAGTTTGATCTAATCAACTCAGATTCTAAGGGTTCACTGGTTTGTGTTGTTCCTTCTACTTGATGAACTTCCTTAAGTTTAATATTAGAGCTATTTGTTCCTTCACTAAGGAACTCTTTTTCAAGAAAAACTGCTCTATTACTAATGAACAACTTTTGTTCTTTAGTATTGTAGAAGTAATATCCGTTGGTTTCTTTCGGATAGCCAATGAAAAAAATAAATGTCAGATTTGGGTTCAAGTTTGTCTGATTTTGCACGTTTCACTTAAGTCAGACACCCTCAGACTCTCAGATAGATGATAACCGGTTTATGTCTATACCACATCTCATATGGAGTTTTAGAAACAGACTTACTTGGAACCTTATTGAGAATATGACAAGCTGATTCTAATATGTATCCCCAAAATGATATTGGCAAGCTTGCAAAACCCATCATGGACCGAACCATGTCTAACAGAGTTTGATTCCTTCTTTCCAATACACCGTTATGCTGCGGTGTTCCAGGAGGAGTCCATTGGAAGAAAATCCCATTCTCTCTTAAATATGTCACAAAGTCATTGGAAAGGTATTCGCCTCCTCGATCTGATCGAAGGGTCTTAATACATTTTCCTGTTTGTTTTTCTACTTCTTTATGATATAATTTGAACATTTCAAACGACTCAGATTTATGTCTCATAAGATAGACATAACCGAACCTAGAAAGTCGTCTGTAAAAGTAATGAAGTAGTAATATCCACCTTTGGCACAAGTGCTCATTGGTCCACATACATCAGTATGTACTAGACTCAATAGCTCTTTGGCTCTTTCACCTTTTCCAATAAAAGATGCTTGGTCATTTTACCAAGAAGACAGGATTCACAGGTAGTTAATGATTCACAATCATCAATTTGAAGGATGCCCTCCTGAGTTAACCTGTTTAATATGTTCTTATTGATATGACCCAGCCGATGGTGCCAAAGATAAATATCTGTGACATCAGTTGTTCTAGGACGCTTCTTGAGTTGTACACTACATTCACAGGCTGTGATAATATATAAATGCCATTAGATAAATGCCCAGTCATTACAGTGACTCCATTCATAATGATATTCAAAGTAACATCCTTATTAAATTTTATAATTACTTTTGGCTAGAAGGCTTACAAAAATTACGTTCAACAAGAATGTTGGGCAAAAATGATAATCATTTAGTATAATGACATTTATATTGAAAACTATTTCAAGAACTCCTAATTGCCAGTACTGGAACTAATCTTTTATCGCCGACATTAAGGAATCTTTCATTGTCCTCAAATCTTCTAGTGACCTGTAGTCCCTGCAATGAATTGCAAATGTTAAAAGTACTCCCAGTATCCAATACCCAGGTCTGATTATCATATACAGAAAAATTACAAGGTGTTATCATATAAATACCTTGTTGAGCAATATCTTGCCCCTTTTTCTTCTTTGGCCTGTTTGGATCAAGTGTGGCAATGTAAAGAGGACAATTCCTCTTCCAGTGCCCTTGCATCTTGTAATGAAAGCATTCAACTTGACTTTTATCAACTTTCTTCTTCTGCATCTGATCACTTATAGATGTCCTAGCATGTTGCACCTTTTTCTTATTCTTTTCTTCTTCCCTTTTCCAAAGGGTTGACGCCCTACCTTAGATCCTTCAACCACATTAACCAAACCCTTGAGAGCTGGTTATCCTTCTCAAAGTTCTGTAACAACCCCAACAAACTGTGGTAATTGACTGCAGGCTTTGTCATTCGAAAATGAGTAAGGAAAGGTCGAAATGATGGAGGCAAGAAATTCAGGATCACATCTTTCCCAACTGCTCATGTAGGGGAAAGCCGAGCTTGCTAAGGAGTTCTATCTTCTCAATCATATACAATACATGATCAGTGACAGGAGATCCATCCCTCATTCGAGCATTAAAAATAGCACAAGTAGTCTTATGCCTTTCAACGTCGTCGGGTGTGCCGAAAGATTCATTCAACGTTTGAATGATTTCTTTTGGCTGAGCATTCTCGAGCCGGCGACTGAATTCATCGTTCATAGCTGCTAGCATGATGCAACGCACGCTAGTTCTATCACTGAGCCACTTCTGATAAGTGTCTTTCTCAGAACTTTGGGTGTTTGCATCAGGTATCTTTGGTGCAGGATTATTCAGAATATATAGAATCCTCTCATGCTCAAGGACGATCTTAAGTTTTCTGAACCAGATGTTGAAATTTGAACCATTCAACTTGTCACTATCCAATAGGGACCTTAATGATAAATTAGTGGCCATTTTCTGCATAAGAAAAAACTAAAGTTTATTAGTATATAAATTGATTCAGTCTAAAGACTTGGACTTTAGTCTAAAGATTCTCCCATTATTTTGTTCAAATTGGCAGCCTCTACACCCCAATTCAAAGAATTATTCTTAATTCTTTAGTGGGCACTAAGATCTACATAGACTACATACAGGCCCAAGTGAAGCTTGGCCAACCCATATGCATCTAAGAGTAGGTTCAAAACCAATTGTTTTCCCAACAATTCTTAGTATTCAGTTTTGCCCCATGTTCCTCTTCAGCAGGCATGGAGTGCCTCCACTGAAAGTTCTGGTTAGGTCCAACCATTAAATGACATAATTAGTGTAACCTATCAATAGACAACCAAGCCCGAGTGAAGCTCGGCCCACCTGACTGTCTATGTAATAGCTACGCTGACTTATCATATAATGAATGATAATTTCGATGGTTGACAAGCATCAGGCATGGAGTGCCTCCAATGATTATTAAGACATCGGACTCATTATCACCCACCTTAATAGGAGGCTATGATCTAGTTATCATATAACTATTTCATTTTAAGGACCTAATAATTTTAGAGGATTTAATAATTTGAAGATAAATTAACTAATCAAGTTCTCCCACTGAATCTATGAAATCGGTAGAATGAAACAAGATTAAGTCAGGTTAAGTGGCAGCTAAATCAGTTAGACTGATTTTCTTATAGGCATGGGTCAACCAGAATTAGGTAAATGATCTGAATCATAAATGGTTCACCATATTGACTAGGTGAGCGAGATCGATGTGAGGGATATGCCATTAACTCGTTAAAGACGCATCAATTGAGTAGCTCCCAATTAAAAACCATTCGATCATTGATCCTAGAGCAACTTGCCAACTCACCTTGACATCATATGGTTAACCAATTTTGATTTGACCATCTAAGAGATTCATGCTCAACCACAGAGCCTAATCTACTTTCATTTGGTTTAATCAAAGACATGGACATGATCAACTACAACTATTGTTTGATTTAGAGCATCCTTAACCTAATCTAATCAATTTAGATTTGATCAAATACTCTTATAGTCCAGTTGATTTAAACCTTGGGGTCTAACCCTTTATGGACCTGATTTAGCTAACCCAAAGATTAAATATATTTCATATTTACATGTCATATATTTTAATTAAGCATCACTTGCATTATGTTATTACTCATAATTCCTATATTTAGATCATATCTAAAAAGATTATGAATTAATATTTGACATTCAAATAAAACTCTCATAAATATTTGTATGTTTCATAACATAGACTACAAGCCTTCATATCTCATATCTATGTTTTTATGCTAAACATGCAAATATCATGCTTTTATACAACATCAATATAAAACATTTTTGAGAGTGTGTGTAATCTATGTTTTGATGCCAAAGCTCAATTTAAATTTTCTTTAGACTAAGCATCGATGATAAAATAATTGCATGGCAATATGTCACAGAATACCTCATTGAATGGATAATTTAGATTTTTAATCCATCTCTGACCATATGGCCTTGTGATCAGTTTTAGCCATAATTACACAATTAATAAGAACATTAATTTACATGCAATAAATTAGATCAAAATTAAAACCATTGCTCTGATACCATTTGTAGGGAGAAATAAACTCCGAAGCATGCATATTTTTAAAATTTGATAACTATTATCAATGCGGAAGCTAAAAGATTACATATTAATCTATCTAATATGCATCAAGATCATATCTTTGCCTTATATATAGGATCGCTTGATCTAAAATATGCATATAAATAATCATCAAGATCATATCTTAATCCTCAATGTAAGAAGTCATACTTCTTACCTTGAATCATGCCTTAAGGTTTAGGGATCATATCACTTACCTTAAGGGTAGTTGGTAAATCCTTTTGTGCTCTGCAGCCGTTCAATCATCCGGCCTCTAGTATCGTCCACGCGAAGCCCCAAATGATCGAATTTCTGAGAGTGTTAGCTCGCAGAAAAAATGACTTTGCTAATCTTGAATCCTCCCACTTGAATCTTCCTCCAAGATCCACCAAGCTTTTGCTAACACCAGAATCACCAGGATTTTCTATTCTAACCTTTTTAGAATTACAATCCATGACATATCGTGTGTTGTTGTTCTATGTAATCTGGTGAGGGATGTCCTCTATTTATAGTCTCATTTTAGCCTGCCCATTGAATTCTGACATTAAGAATTCTATCATTTGGCAAAAAGCAAAGAGACGCTGAACCAAAGAGCCGCAGCGCTTGGTTAATTCCGACGTTCGGTGAAAACCAAGGAGATGTGGCATTTTGTTAATTCCAACGTCGGTGAGAACTAAAGAGATGTGAATTCTAACACTTAGAATTCCATCGCCTGGTTGATTCAAAGAGGCACATTAATTCTACTTTAATTCTAACACTTAGAATTCCGATGGAAATGGTTTGGAGAGGATTAAATTAATACATTAAATTCTAAATGAGAATTTAATCTCTCAGACATTAGTTATCTCATCATGTGAGATACTTATATGAGAGGTTTGGGTTCAAGTGATGGTTTAATCTAATCTGAATTTATTGGACTAAACCCACATACATCATGGTCCTAGCCCAAATCAAATTTGGCTATTCCTGAATCTATTTAAATCCAAATCAAGTCTAATTTCAAATCAATATTTGAAATTGATTAGTCCTTCTAATAAACTCAAACCAAATTGAATCTTATTCACTTGTACTTAACTCAATTGAGATAATTCAATCAATCAAATTGATTAATTAAATCATATATGATTCTCAATCGTTGATCAGCAAATAGATCATCCTAGGAAACTTATATGCGTGTGACTCTCTAGGTTCGAACCTAAGCCGGTAGTATAGAAATAACTTTCTATACTAATCGATGTGCCCATCTAGCAATGGAACCCGACGTCTGGATAGGTCGAAGAGTTGCCAAGCAAACTCCAAGAACCCTAAGAAATAGTTACCGTATAATTCATCCTCTTGACCATAAATGCTAAGGATGGCTTAAGAGCTTGTCAACTCTAAACATCAAATCCATAAAGTGATTTCAATTTTAATGATCATGTGACTTTCACATGAAGTGCCTTGGCCAAGGTCTTGCTAAATTGAAACACAAGCATTTCTCCTTTTAACGGGATAGGTCAAATTCCATCTCGATCCACAACTGACTACCACAAGTACTTGACTGCACCCAGTAACCTTTTGTAGCTGGATTAGAAATCCAGGTGATCCGACACCTAAGTACAATGAGTTGCTTGTAAGTCACTGATTGTGATCTTCAGGTCTGAAGGATACTTATACCTATATCTTTTCGGATTAACTCTTGACAGTAGAGTATCCGGAAATGAGTCACGTTCGGTGAAATGTACTCCTACACTTTCACCTGTATGTCATACTAGTGTCTCTACACTCCTTGGTTAAGAGGACAACCAACAAATATGATATACAAACATCCTATAATTGATAGTACTATGGTCCTGTCATAGTATATCATTTGGTCGCGAACTCTTTTAAGGACCTTCAAAGATAAATCCTCCTTTATCGTGAAGAAAGATCCTGAGGGCTTCATTACTATTAGGAGTTTTAAGAAGATGTTCTTGTAATAAATAAACTGCCAAATAACTTTTATTAATATATCAATTTATATACAATTTACATTAGCACAATCATCAAATGATTGGCTTTAGGATACAATTCCCTACAATTTCTGTAGTAGTGATTTTAGGGTTTTAGGGTTTAGGATTTTAGGTTTTTGGGTTTAGGTTTAGAGTTTAGGGTTTAAGGGTTTAGGGTTTTAGGGGTTTTAGGGTTTTCGGTTTTAGGGTTTAATGTTTTAGGGTTTATTAGGGGTTTAGGTTTTTAGGGTTTAGGGTTTTAGGGGTTTAAGGATTAGGGTTTTAGGTTTAATTTAGGATTTTAGGTTTTAGTGGTTTAGTGGTTTAGGGGTTTAGGGTTTATATTTTTTTGGTTTTTTGGAATTTTAGGGTTTAGGGTGTTAGGGTTTTATGATTTTAGGATTTAGGGATTTAGGGTTTAGGGTTTATAAGGGTTTTAGGGTTTTAGGTTTAGGATTTAGGGTTTAGGGTTTTTAGGATTTAGGGTTAGACTACATTCTCGGCACAAAGCTGTGGATCGGACTGGAGGCTGCGTCGGTCCCGAGTAGGACCTTCTAGTCGGCCACCCGGGCCGGCTCTAGCGAGTCCCAGATAGAACCTTCTATCTATTGCATATGTAGCCCATATGCCTATAGGCTTGTTCTAATTTTTTTTTTAAAATCTAATTGTAGGCTCCATTTGATATCACTTTTTTATTTTAAAGTAAAAAATTCTAATGTAAAAAATTTTTGATTCTCTTATTTTTATTTATAAAAGAAACTTCCAAATTTTTGAGAAAAAGTGAAAGTAAAAATGTATTGCATCTACTATTTTAAGGGTTGTTTAGTTTGGTATCATAGTTAGAATTGGAATCAAAAATAATTTATGAATCATACTAATAATACATTAAAAATATGTATTATAATATATTATTCCATATTTTATAATATATTAAAATATCATAGCAATAGATTATAAAATATTAATATATAAAAGTATCACTATATAATATTAATTATTATACACTATAATAATTAATATATAAAATTAACATTATATAATATTAATATTTAGCGATGCATTTATGCGTTGCTAAATAGCGACGCATATTCTATGACACGGTGGCCAGGCGGCTAGGCCATGGCCTGGCCACCCTGCCGTGGCCTGGCCACATGGCCAGGCTGGCCTGCCATGTCCTGGCCATGTGGCTAGGTGGCTAGGCCGACCTGCCGTGGTCCGACCACATGGCCAGGCTGCCCTCCTGCGGTCCGGCCACGTGGCTAGCCTAGCCACGTGGCCAGGTCGTCTCGCCGCAGCCAGGCTGCCCTGCCATGGCCTGCCCAGCCATATGGCCAGGCTGTCGCAGGGGGCCTGGAAGGGTTCTTAGGACTGGCCACGTTGCCAGGCCGCCCGGCCACGTGGCATAGCTGTGGGCGGCCTACCAGGCCCCCTGGCCATATGGCCAGGCCACATTGATTTTTTTTTTTAATTCATGCATTTTTTCTATGTCTTGTTTCATTTTGCTTCAAATTGAATGATGCTGCATTAAATTATATAATGCTAGAATGATAGGCTTCTTGCGGTTCCTTTTAATTTTCAGCACCAGATTAATAGTTTTAATGATCATAGTACATAAATGATGAAAAAGCTAGATGGAAGAGATATTGTTTAAGTTTATTGGTCTTGTATAATTATCTAATATCCATAGTTGATCCTAAAAGAGTTATTTATTTAACGACCATATCGTTAAACAAAAAAATAGCGATGCATTTATGATGTCTCCTAATTTGCATTAATATTCTTAAGATTATTATATTGGACATAGTAATCTTAAGAAGTCAATGACTATAGACCACTATCAAGATATGTATAATAGATAAGAAAACTTTATCACAAGCATAAGTTCGATTGTCTTTGGATTTGCATATTATTTCTCATAGCACTATAACATTTAGACCCGTTTGAGAATTTGTAAGACTTAGTCTTGCAAATTCTCAAATTGTCCTACTGGACAGTTTGAGATTATTTTTTGCAATATATTGGTCTGCTATTAGTCATCGTTGGTTGAGATTGCGGTTTATATTTTCTCATACGTTCTCCTAGTGTGGCATATATGCCACACATTTAGGAGAACATATAGAAAAATGCTGCTGAAATTTTAACATAAATAATGATAATTAATAGTAGAATAACATATCACAGAAAAAATTCTTGAATGAGATAGGGCCTTACCTTTTAGATATGGAGTGAAGGTAGAATTAATTAGGACACTTGCATACTTGTGAAGTCTCATGATTGAATGGACCCCATGCGGCCCAGCCCTAACCCAAGCCCTAGCATATATTAGCCTGGCATGAACATGTGCCTCAGTCCTGGCTAGCACAACAAGGATCGTAGCCCTGGCCTGGCCTAATCAATTGGTTGTAATCATTGATAACATAATTGATTTATCGTTACAAATGATTTAAATAGTTGTTATTTTACCTTAGATGTATAAAAGAAATAATTTAGTTATATATTTAGTAATACTAATATAGTTTTATATTATGGTTTCCTTTAATGGTTCACCAGAAATTGTATAAGTCAGTCAACAATGAGCGAGGCTCCCTCGTGGATGTATGTAAGGATAAATGATGTCTTACTTAATCCAGATTTTCTGAATGGATTGGAAGAATTTATTGTATTTGCATGTAGCCAACCTGAATGGATGAATGGTCCTAGGATTAGGTGCCCCTACAACTTACACAGGTGTCAGAATAAAGCCTACAGAGATGCTGAAACTGTGAAGGTGCATTTGTGGAAAAAGGGATTTGTTCCTAGGTACGATGTTTGGTACTGTCATGGTGAAACAGAGAAAATTCCAGCTGATGTCACAAGCCAACAAGTGTCAATTCCCGTTAATGAACCATTTGTGAATTTAAACACAATGAAGAAATGGTGATGAATGCATCGGGTAATGAATTCAATCATAATACATTTATGAAAGAACCAAATCTAGATGCACAACAATTTTATGATATGTTGAGTGCTGCAAATCAAGAATTGTATCCTAGTTGTGAGAGTCATTCTCAGTTATCTATGGCTACTCAGTTGTTAAATATTAAGACAGAACATCGATTATCAGAAAAAGGCATTCAATGCTGTAGCTGGGTTAATGAAGAAAGTTTTGCCAAATGATAATGTTGTAGTAGACAGATTTTACTCAACGAAGAAGTTGTTGCATGGCCTTGGGCTCCCAGTTAATAAGATCGATTGTTGCTTGAACATTTGTATAATATATTGGGGTGAAGGCTTAGAGCTGAGATGGTGTAAGATTTATGGGTAATTCAGGTATACCAACGATAATGGGGAGCTAGTATAAGTAGAAGGAAAAGTGTGCCTTACAAGAGGATGCATTACTTCCCTCTTACTCTACGCTTATAGAGATTATACAGATTTGAGGCTACAGCTGCTGATATGAGATGGCATGCCGAACATGAATCTAAAGAAGATGAAAGGCAGCATCTATCAGATTCAAAAGCTTGGAAGCATTTCTATGAAAATCATCTTGATTTCACTGAAGATATAAGGAATGTGAGATTAGGTCTTTGTACCGATGGCTTCCAACCATATGGTCAAGCAAGGCAACAGTATTCATGTTGAACTGTGATACTGACTGTATATAACCTTCCTCCATGGAAGTGCATGAAAGATACTGCAATGTTTTTGACAGTTTTGGTTACAGGACCATCAAATCTAAAGAAAAAGATTGATGTCTTCTTGCAACTGTTGGTGGCCAAATTGAAAATGTTGTGGAAAAAAGGAGTCATAGCCTACAACATTTCTATGAAAAAAAATTCATCATGAGAGCTGCTTTGATGTGGACAATCAGTGACTTTTCGGCATATGAAATATTATCTCACTACAAGAGAATTAAAATACAGCGATGCCCAAATGCGTCGCTAATGCGTCGCTAAACATGCTATTGCGACGCATTAGCGATGCAATGACAGCGTCGCTAAGATGATCGTCGCAATCTCAATTTGTCGCAATTGCATCGCTTAACAGCGACTCTCTGCGATGTACCAAATGCGTCGCAATATATTGTGACACCACTAAATGCGTTGCAATATTGCGACACATCCTAAATGCGTTGCTAATTTTAAAATTAATTTTTTAAAAATATTTACGATGGAAAACCTCATCACAATTGAGTCGCTAATTAATTCATTTATTTTTTTAAAAAATTTAATTAGCGATGCATTAGCGACTGAAATTGCATTGCTAATATTTCTAAAATATTATTATTAAATATTACGACGCATTCAATTGTGTCACAATATTGCGACGCATTTAGTTGCATCGCAATATTTAATAATAATATTTTAGATATATTAGCGACGCAATTTGAGTCGCTAATGCATCACTAATTAAATTTTTTTTTAAAATATTGCGACGCCAGGTCATTGCATCGCAATATTTAATAATAATATTTTAAAAATATTAGCAATGCAATTTCAATCGGTAATGCGTCACTAATTAATTTTTTTAAAAAAATTAAAAATTAAAAATTAAAACGGTTAATACAATTTCATTACATTTAAATATTGATCGAAACATTCATCACTCATATTGATCCAAACATTCATCATTCAATTTCCAAAAATAATTAATATATTAAAATTTTGAAGTTTTCATGTACAAAATATAAAACGTAACGAAAAAATACATCAAGAATCCGCACGATCATGTGGAGGCTGGAAACCCTGCGACATGCGGCTAACCATATCCTGCAATTGATGCATCTGCTCTCGCACATCTGCAAGCTCCTGCTGAAGGCCTCCCGTACGTGGCTCTAACTCCTGCTGAACCTCCTGTCAAACGTCCTATCGAACCTCATGATGAACCTCCTCCGTGATAGATCTCCAAATGTCGTCTAAACGCTCGGCAGGAATATCGCCAGAATATTGCAAGCTAGAGGCCTGATGGGGAAAATATGCAGAAGCTCTAGTGCCCAGACCATAGACCCTGCGGTCTTGCGGCTAGGCACCAACAGCCTCCAAAAACACACGTCGACTCTCCTCTGCTGAGAGTTCGATGGGCGTCCCCCATCAGTGGAGTCGACCTGCGATGCCTAGGAGTGAAGCTCCTCGACTCGTGTCTTTGAATTATAAAATCAACAATAAATGAATCAATAAATTCCTAAAATAAAATTTTAGAAATTAAACAGATACAACATAAAGCTAATTTCTTACCGCAACCTCTCGTGATCATGTATCGACCCAGGAACCATCCCTCCTGGTGTGTGTCGCCCTGAATAGACGAAACTCACCAGGATCTCCGCCCTCTGCTCAGACTATAACAACAGAAAAATTGATATTAATATAAGTATTTGTAAATAACTAAATTAGTAATTAAATTATTTATGTTTTCTTACCATACGGCGTCTGTGCTCCTGAATCGAAATGGAGCCCGAAGTGTGGCGGGAGAGACCCGTGCCAGGACCGCCCCTCTCGGATCGGCGGTTCGTGCTGGCTGATGCGGACCTCCTGCGCCAGCCATCGACTGCCAGGCCTGCTGCCACTCATGCCAAATACCCTCTGGCACATGCGCAGGACGCTGACCCGATGACCTCCAACGATGAAGCATGTCGGAGTATCGGCGTCCCGTAAGAGCTTCCCATGCTGCCCTAATGGCATCATGGCTGGCAGGGTCCCACGTAAACTTTTTCTGCATTAAAATAAATAGTTAGTTTCAGAATTTATTAAGATTAAGAAATTTTATATCAGTGATAAATTGTATTTAATAAGTTTACCTGAAACTCTGAAAAAAATAAAACTCCCTCGTGGCTGTAGATACATGGCGCCAATCGTAGCCACTGGGATCGCACGCCTCTGAAATATGGAGCTGATGTGGCTCGATACATGATGCTGCTCAATAAATCTGTTAAAAAAATGCATGTTTATAAGTAATTGACTTAAAAACATAACATATATTTTTAATTAGTATATACTTACAGCCCATGAGCATCCAGTCGAAGTACGGTGCGGCCGATGGTGGAAGAACTCTCGGAGGTATGTGCCGATCGGCTGGATGGTAATACCAATGCAGGATCACCGCCGACTGCTGGAGAGATCGAAGGCTGTGCGATGTGTGGAGATCCGAACTCTCCATCTCCAAAGCTCATGTGATCTGATGCGGCAGGGCTACGTCCCTGCTCACTCCGTCCGTCGTCGGTAGATCTACCTCGGCCCGTCATACTGAAAATACTAAAGATTCATGAATTAATTACGATTAATGATTGACTATGTAAAAATTTAACATTTATAAAAATAAATTGAATTTAAAAAAACCTCTATGTTTAATCGGTTCATTTGTTTCGTGAAATGTTGGTTCAACATCCGATGCCGTATCGGACTGCGATTCAGTTTCATTATCATCGGAAGGAAACCGAACATTTGCATCCGCAATTTCTTGGACATCACCATTTGGATCTCTAAGTGATGTTTCAGGAGCCCTTGTGTCGTCCTCAATTGCATGCATTTCCATCTCATCCTCTTGAAATGCAGGGCACTCGGCTGATTGACTTGATGAACTCTCCTCTAATACGATTGTTGAACGTGGGATGATTTTAGAAACAGCCCACCAATCTCGCTTGTCGTTGCGCAAACTTGGATATCCGCAGTAAAACACTTGCTGAGCTTGGGATGCAAGGATGAATGGTTCATATTTCTGCAATCTTCGTCGATGGTTCACTTCAACCAAATTGTAGTCGTTATGAACCCTTTTGCCCACAGGAACTCGGATCGAACCAATCGCAACGAAACAATACGGTTCGTTTCATAGGCCAACCGGGATATTCAACTTCAACCACCTCTACTAACTTTCCGTAATAATCCTGCATATTTGCTCCAACACTTTCTCCTTTAACACACACGCCCCAGTTCTGCGTGCCTCTTGAAGCTGCTAATCGTTCAATCTGAAATTTGTACCCATTAACAAAATAGCCAGTAGAGGTTGTTACGGTCTTCAATGGCCATTGCGATAGACATTTAATGAAAATATTGTCGGTTGTGGACCATGGACCGTTTACCTATAAATTAATAAGCTATTCACAACCAATTCAAAAATAAAAGCCATTATTGAAATTGATTGAGTGATACTACTCACAAATTCATAAAACCAGTAAGCGAACTCCGTTTCTAACTTCTGCCCAATTGCAACTTGACTGATGTCGGGATTCATCTGTCGTGTCTATCACAATACATCCTTATGGGATGATAAGGATTAAAACTTATGTTAGCAATTAAATATTATGGTATATTGTAATTTAAATTAGAAGTTCCAATTAAGCATTGAAGTATACACTTACTCAATATATGGATCGACTTCTCTACAGTTCATTAGGATGTAATAATGTGCTGCATTATACTCCATATCGCTAAGATTTCTTGACTTCTGCCCCCAAATGAACGGCCGATACCTTTAAAAATTGATATTCTACCGTCATTAGGTTCTCCTTCGTCCACACATACGTCATCGTTACGACCAAGATTTTGGCTCCTCGTGTGGACGTGACCCTCAAAGTAATGCGAGGCAAAAGCTGAAACTTCTTCGACCAAGTGTGCATTGCATATAGAACCTTCAACCCTTGCCTTATTACGCACATTATTTTTTAACTTCTTAAGGTACCTATATGTAAAGTTGAGACAAAAAATTAACCAATTTTCTCGCAATGAAATAATATTTGAAATGTCAACATGTCTTAATGATGTATATATTTACCTCTCGAAAGGATACATCCAGCGATACTGCACGGGACCAGCTATGCTCGCTTCGTATGGCAAGTGAACCGGTAAATGCTCCATTGAGTCAAAAAAACTGGGAGGAAATATTCGCTCCAGCTTGCATAAAATAATTGGAATTTCCTCCTCAAGCCTTGCCATGGATGCAGAAGTAATGACTGCGGCAGACAACTCCTTGAAGAACAAGCTGAGCTCTGTCAATGCCTTCCAGACATGTTGCGGAAGCAACTCACGAAAAGCTATAGGCAATAACCGTTGCATGAAAACATGGCAGTCGTGACTCTTCATGCCGAACAACTTGAGCTTATGCATGTCCACACACCTACCGATATTTGAGGCATAACCATCTGGAAATTTTAACCCTCTAAGCCAGTTACATAAAACTTCTCGTGAATTTCTGTCAAGAGTGTAACAGGCTTTAGGATAGGTCCCGTCGGCACTCCTCCTCAAATCACCTCTTCTGCAATACTGATTAAGTTCTTCTCTTGACTTTGCAGTGTCTTTGGTTTTTCCCGGGATGTTTAGCACCGTGTTAAATATGTTATCAAAGAAATTTTTCTCGATATGCATAACATCCAAGTTGTGCCGGATGAGATTTGTGCTCCAATAAGGCAAATCCCAAAATATACTCCGCTTCTTCCAGTTATGTTCTTTACATATACGGCCATTTATTCTATCTGCATCTGGTTCCCAAGCATACCTCAACCCCAAATGCTCTATAGTATCAAATATATCCGTGCCGGACCTAACCGGTTCGGCGAATTTTGTGACTGCTTTGTTCTTCCGGAAGGCGATCAAGTTACGCCTGTAAGGATGATTTGGGGGCAAGAACTTCCTATGATTATCAAACCATGACTGCTTACCACTCTTCTGCAATGTAAATGCATCCGAATCATACATGCAATGAGGGCATGCCAGACGTCCAGCAGTGCTCCAACCAGACAACATTGCATATGCCGGGAAGTCACTTATTGTCCACATCAAAGCAGCTCTCATGATGAAATTCTGTTTCATAGAAATGTCGTAGGCTACGACTCCTGTTTCCCACAACATTTTCAATTCGGCCACCAACGGTTGCAGGAAGACATCAATCTTTTCCTTTGGATTTGATGGTCCTGGAACCAAAACTGTCAAAAACATTGCAGTATCTTTCATGCACTTCCATGGAGGAAGGTTATATACAGTCAGTATCACAGGCCAACATGAATACTGTTGCCCCGCTTGACCAAATGGTTGGAAGCCATCGGTACAAAGACCTAATCTCACATTCCTTATATCTTCAGCGAAATCAGGATGATTTTCATTGAAATGCTTCCAAGCTTTTGAATCTGATGGATGCCGCATTTCATCCTCTTTAGATTCATGTTCGGCATGCCATCTCATATCAGCAGCTGTAGCCTCAGATCTGTATAATCTCTGCAGGTGGAGTAAGAGGAAAGTAATGCATCCTCTTAAGGCACACTTTTCCTCCTACTTGTACTAGCTCCCCTTCGCCATTTTTGTACCTCGATTGCCCACAAATCTTACACCATCTCAGCTCTGAGTCTTCACCCCAATATATCATACAATTGTTCAAGCAACAATCGATCTTATTAACTGGGAGCCCAAGCCCACGCAACAACATTATCATTTGGCAAAATTTCCTTGATTAACCCAGCTACAGAATTGAAAGCCTTTTCTGATAATCGATGTTCTGCCTTAATATTCAACAACCGAGCAGCCGTAGACAACTGGGAATGACCCTCACAACCAGGATACAATTCTTGATTTGCAGCACGCAACATATCATAAAATTGCTGTGCATCTGGATTTGGTTCTTCCATAAATGTATTCTGATTGAATTCATTACCCGATGCATTCATCACCATTTCTTCATATGTGTTTAAATTCACAAATGGTTCATCAAGGGAATTGACACTTGTTGGCTTGTAACAGCTGGAATTTCCTCGGTTCACCATGACAGTACCAAACATCGTAATCAGGAACAAACCCCTTTTTACACAAATGCACCTTAACAGTTTCAACATCTCTGTAGGCTTTATTCTGACACCTGTGGAAGTTGCATGGGCACCTAATCCTAGGCCCATCCATCCATTCAGGTTGGCTACATGCAAATGCGATAAATTCTTCCAATCCATTCAGAAAATCTGGATTAAGCAAGCCATCTTTTATCCTTGCATACATCCACGAGCGAGCCCCGCTCATTTTTGACCGACTTATACAATTTCTGGTAAACCATTAAAGGAAACCACAATATAAAACTATATTAGCATTAGTAATATATAACTAAATTATTTCTTTTACACAACTAAGGTTAATAACAACCATTTAAATCATTTATAACTAAACCAATTTTTTTTAGACAACTAAGGTCCCTACCCTGCAAGGCCGGGCCACGGCTACGATCCTTGCGTGCTAGCAAGGACCGAGGCACAGGTTCATGCCAGGCTAATGCTAGGGCTTGAGTTCGGGCCGGGCCGCAAGGCGGTCCGTTCAATCATGAGACTTCACAAGCAATCAAGTGTCCTAAATTAATTCCACCTTCACTCCATGTCTAAAAGGTAAGGCCCTATCCCATTCAAGAATATTTTTTGTGATATGTTATTCTGCTATTAATTATCATCGATGGTTTACGTTGAAATTTCAGCAGCATTTCCCCATATGTTCTCCTAAATGTGTGGCATATATGCCACACTAGGAGAACGTATGAGCAAATACAAACCGCAATCTCAACCAATGATGATAGCAGACTAACATATCGCAAAAAATATTCTCAAACTGTCCACCAGGACAATTTGAGAATTTGCAAGACTAAGTCTTACAAATTCTCAAACGGGTCTAAAGGTTATAGTGCTGTGATTAATAATATGGAAATCCGAAGACAATCGAACTTATGCTTGTTATTCTAAATTCTTGTCAATTATACATATATAGGAATAGTGTTCTATATATATAGTCACTGACTTCTTAAGATTATTATGTCGAATATAAATGTTTGTGAAGACTAAAATATAAATCATTGAAACTACTAATTTGTTGCTGAAAATTAAATAAAACTAACAAGACTTTCATTCTAGCATTACATAATTTAATGCATCATTCAATTTGAAGCAGAATGTAAATAATCAAGACATAACAATTGTAAATAACTACAAATGTACAAATATTATTGCATAAACAACTATAAAGAAATAAAATAGGCTTAGCTTATTGAACCAACATGATGTATCATGCCAATTCTCTAAAGCCACATGTGAGAAACAGTCATGAAAATGAAAGGCACAACTCCTAATAATAGTCATTATTAGGCTACCTGCCAATCTAATCTTGGCCTAACCTAATGCATAAAATCTTGACTATGATTATAATATAAAAATTATGATTAATATCCTATTAGAGTGGAACCGGAATTAAATCACGTGATCTAGCCTAAATGAAACCCTAATTGTATCATGAGTAACAATTCTAGTGTTAGGCTTGCTTTTAATTTAAGAAATCGAGTTGTTGGATAATAATTTTTTTTAAATTAAATAATAATGATCATTAATAATCTAAATCATTGAATATGATGTTACTATTTCTAAACATTTATATATAAAAAAAATGATATTAATAATCTAAATCATTGAATATGATGTTACTATTTCTAAATCATTGAATATGATATTAAATTATAAAATATTTTTAGAGCTCCAATTTTAGTTATCATGTTTTTAAATTTTATTTAAATTTTATTATAAATCTTTTTTTATGTTCTACATGGTCCCTTTCTTTTTGCTAGATTATAAAATGTTCTGATAAAAATTAAGGTTCTTTTTTAACTCATTTTAAAAATATATATTTCAATATTATAAATATTTAATATTATTATAATATAATACATATTATATAAAATAATATTTAGAAATATATTATATAATATTTAGTATTCAAGTTAATAATATTAATCATTTAAAAACTAATATTTTATATTATAAATATATAATAGTGTTTAAAATATTAAATATAATATAATATAAATATTATGTTATATAGTTAATATTAAATATAAATATAATATTAAATATTTAAAACTCATGTTTTAACTTAATTTATTTTTTAAACGGTGGCCTGGCCATGGTGGCCAGGCAACCGCCGGCCACAGCAGCGGCCGTGGCCGGTGCCTCAGGGTAGGGAAAAACCCCACCCCAACCAATTTTTTTTTATTTTTTTTACGGTGGCATGGCCATCGTGGCCAGGCCACCGTCGGCCATGGCAGCGACCGTGGCTGTCGTCTCCGACCACGGCAGCGGCCATGGCCGTCGTCTTCGGCCACGACCGGCACCGTGGCCGGTGCCTCAGGGGTGGGGGAAAAACTCCACCCTATTATTAATTTTTTTTAAATGGTGGCCTGGCCACCGTGGCTAGGCCACCATGGCCAGGCCACCGTCGGCCACGGCCGCCGCCATAGCCGCACCTCAGGGTTGGGGGAAAAACCCCACCCCAACCAAATTTTTTTTTAAAACGGTGGCCTGGCCACCATGGCAGGCCACCGCCAGCCACGACGCGGCCGTGGCCATGGCCTAAGGCAAACAGGAGGGCAGGGGGTGGGGGAGTGGGGGCTTACCTCGGTAGAGAGGGGACGTCGCCGGGGGGGGCTGCCGTCGGTGGTTCCTAGCGCCGGTGGAGAGGGCGGGGGGAGCCGGAGATGGGACGGTGGCGGAGTAGGGTTAGAAGAAAAAGAAGAGACCAGGGGAGGCCGGGCGCAACTGAGATTATATATTAGGGATTAGCGATGCAATTTTGCGTCGCTAATCCCTCGCTGTTTTTTTTATAATTTATTTTGGATTAGCGACGCAATTATGCGTCGCTAACCATCGCTAATTTGGCATTTTTTTATTATTTTCTGGGAAAATTAACGATGCAATTATTACGTCGCTAATGAGTCGCTAATTTGACGGCAATGAACGGCGGGAAATTTTTTTTATTTTCTAAGAAAATGTGTCACTAATACGTCATAATATTTTTATTTCATAATTATATTGATAAAAATTATTTTTTCTAAAAATAATTGTGACGCATATGGTTGCGTCGCAATGTTTTATTTTTAATTTTTTATAACATTTATTTTTTAAAAAAATATTGCAACGCAATAAATGCGTCACAAAATTATAAATTATTTTTTTTTAATTTTTTGGTTTATTGCGTCGCTAATGCATCGCTATTTAATGAAATTTAATTTTTTAAAAATTTGTAACGCACTGATTTGCATCGTAATATTTTTATTTGATAATTATATTTGATTAAAATTATTTTTTTAAAATAATTGCGACGAATATGGTTGCGTCGCAATGTTTTATTTTTAATTTTTTATAACATTTATTTTTTTTAAAAAATATTGTGACGCAATAGATGCGTCGCAAAATTAAAAATTTTTTTAAAACTTTTCTAGTTTATTGCATCACTAATGAGTCACTATTTAATGTAATTTAATTTTTTAAAAATTTGCGATGCAACTCGTTGCGTCGTAATATTTTTATTTGATAAATATATTTGATAAAAATATTTTTTCTGAAAATAATTGCGACGCATATGGTTGCATCGTAATGTTTTTATTTTAAAAAATTTGAAATGTTATAATGATGAAAATAAATTTCATTGTTATATAAATAACATTATAAAAAAATTCATCATAATATCTTAAAATAAAAATTAATTTTTTTATAAAATTAATTTTTATAATGATAAAATAAATTTCAATGTTATAAATAACATTATAGCGATGAAAATATTTCTTTCATTGTAAAACATTGAAAAAAATTTATTTTTTATAAAATTAAAATTTATAGCAATAAAAATTATTTTTGTCGTTATAAATAATGTATAGCGAGGAAAAAAAAATTATCGTAATACCTTGAAGTAAAAATTTATTTTTTTATAAAATTAAAAATTTATACGATAAAAATAAATTTTACCATTATAAATAGCATTAGAGCAGTGAAAAAGTTTTTTTCATCATACATAAAATAAAAAACTATATTTTTAAAAAAATCTGAAATGAAAATATGATAATATTTTATAATAATAATTTATTGTCGTCATAAAAATATTTATTACGGTGCATATATTGCCATAATAAGTTCAAACAATATTTACGATGAATTAATTTATTTTTATTGTTATAAGTAAAATATAGTGTCAAAAAATTTTTGTTGTAATAGACATTCTTTTTTTGTGGTGATTGACTGATCTAATTATGGATTACTAGGACAAAGGAGAATAATCTGGATATTATTTTAATATTTTGTATAATTAAAGACTTTACGATAGAAAACAAAAGCCTGATCCTGGTCTAGTTAGTTTAGTACATTGTTTAAGCGAGCATGAGTACATAATCTCGATATTAGTTAGCACAAGATTGCGGGTGCAAGGATGCTGAGATTTGCACATGAAGCTGGAGGCAATGAAAAGAATATTTTGTAGAGAAAGTAATAGAACAAGTTAATAGATATCGTATTTCTGATTTATCTCTTGTCTTTATGAATTGTGAAAGAATATATGACTTTATCATTACAAAGTGACTCTTTGTCTACCAGAAATAAATACATATTACTTAATTTAAAGTATATAATAATAAAATAATAAGTTCATATACAACTAATTAATTTAAGATGATGTTTGTTTTTTCAGAAATGCGTAGAGAAAAAAGAGAGATTGAATGCTCTCTTTTCTAGTAGGGGCACACAAGGCACCACTAGCCTAAGACTGCACAACCAAAAATAGAAGAAGAAACAATTTGAGAATTGATGATTGGCAAATATTTTATTTGAATGGAACCAGTACTTCTGTTTATGAGGTCTTGTATCCCCTACTATTTATAGTTACAAGGAAGACACTTAAACTTTCTGCTCGACACTTAGACTTCCTAATATGACTCTTAGACTTTCAAGATACATTAATAATGACTCTTAGACTTCCTAATACATTAATAATAATGACTCTTAAATTATCAAGATATCTTATGACTCTTAGAAGTTCTAAAACATAATAAATGCTCCACAAAATTAAACTTTAGCATAATTTAACTCTCTCCCTTAAAGTGAATTTTTGGAGACAAGTCCAAGCTTAGCATGAAGATCTTCAAAAGGTCCTTAGGAGACAGACGTAGTGAAAATATCAGCCACATTATCTTTACTTTTCACCTCCATAACTTGAATGATGCCATTTAGCACTTTTTGACGAATGAAATGATGCTCAATTTCAATATGTTTTGTTCTTGCATGACATACCAGATTGGTTGCTAACTTGAGTGCACTTTGGTTGTCACAATGAAGCACTATTGGCTTATGAATTTGAGAATAAACCTCCTCAACTAATTGCTTTAGCCACACATTCTTGACTAGCAAGTGAAGAAGCCTTAAACTCCACCTCAGTGGTAGAAGAGACACTGAATCTTGTTTCTTGCTATACCAAGAAACACGTATTGAACTAAATAAGAAAACATAATTGAAAGTCGATCTTTGATCATCTAAATCATCACCTAAATCGGCATCAGTGTATCCATGCAAGGAAAGATTAAATCAGCATCAGTGTATCCATGCAAGGAAAGATTATCTCCCTTCTTGAATAATAAATCAAAATCAAAACTCAAGTTTATATCCTTTAGTATCCTTTTTGCCACATCAAGATATGGCTTTCTTGGAGATTTTATGAAACGACTTACAAGTCCGACTAAATAAGCAATATCTAGCCTTATAATAGTCAAGTAAATAAGGCTTCCAACAAGAGCTTGAAATGGTCTAGGATCGGAGAGGGCCTTACCATGATCATGCCTTAACTTTTGCATCCAAAGGAGTAGAACATTTCTTGACCCGATGAATTCCCTATCAACAAGTTTGGCTACATAAGCTTGTTGTCCTACAAAAATGTCATCCTTATTCTAGCAATTTCCAATCCAATAAAATGATGGAGTTCACCTAAATCTTTCATCCCAAATCGAAGAGAGAGATCAGCCCGAAACTTAGAAACTTCCTTCTCATCATTGCTGATGATGATCATATCATCCACATATAAAAGAACAATAATATGTAGAATTCCTTGCCTCTTGACAAATAAACTTGGATTCGACTGAGAAGAAAAATAGCCACAAAATGTAAATATTGAGCAATTTTACAATACCAAGCCTGCGAAGCTTGCTTTAACCCATAGAGGGCCTTCTTGAGTTTGCGAACATAATTTGGATGTGAGGTTGAGATATAGCCAAGAGGTTGCTCCATGAATATCTCCTTATCAATCTCGCCGTATAGGAAGGCGTTCTTGACATCAAGTTACCAAAGCTTCCAATCGAGGCTAGCCGCTAAAGTGATCACTGTTTGAACAGATGTCATCTTGGCTATAGAACTAACTGTTTCTTCATAATCTTCAACATATTTTTGAGAAAACTCCCGTGCAACAAGTCTTGCTTTGCAGCGACCTATGCTTCCATCAGCCTTTCGCTTTAACTTATAGACCCACTTACAAGTAACCAAATCTACACCCTTTGGCTTTGGCACAAGATCCCAAGTCTTATTTTTAATTAAAGCCTTCATTTCCTCATCCATAGCCTCCTCCCATTATTTGACACTTTTGGCTTCTACGAAACAAGTAGGCTCGTGATCATCTAAAGGACTATAAAAGAAACAAGTGTAAATGCTTATCAAATCATCATTTCGATAACGAGCCGGTTTAGTCCTTTGTCTTTTAGATCTTCTTAACTTTGAGTCTTCTTCATCAGGTATAAAAACATCTCGACATGGTTCAAAAGTGCTCCCCCTATCACTTTGCACCTCTTCCATTGAAGGAGAAGATGGAGGAGCAGAAGACTCAGAAGCCATAGGAGCACTAAATGTGATTAATAATTCTATCACTGAACTTGAAGAATTATCATCTTTATTGCTGATGAAAACATCTTGTAAAATGACACGAGATGAGAATAATATGAAAAAACCTCATCAAAGATGACATCTCTAGAGACAATAAAGTTATGTGTCTCTGGATCCATGCACTTCCATCCCTTTTTTTGTTTATCATAGCCAATGAAGACACACTTCTTTGCTTTAGGATCTAGCTTGCTTTGTTTGGAGGCCGATACATGAACATAGCATGGACAATCAAACACCTTAAAATGCTTGACACTTGGCTTCTCTCCAAACATGAGATCATAAGGAGACTTCATATTAATTGGGCTAAGAGGAATCCGATTAATGATATAAGCTACAGTCGCCATACCTTCAGCCCATAAGGCCTTAGGTAAATTCTTTGCATGTAGCCAACTTTTGCATGTCTCCATAAGATGACGAATCTTCCTCTCCGCCATGCCATTTTGCTGTGGTGTCTCAGCATAAGAAAGCTCCCTTTTAATTCCATGGTTTTGACAAAATGAAAAAAACTCCTTTGAAGTGAATTCTCCTTCATCAGTCTGCAATCTTTTGATTTTCTTATCAAGCACACATTCAATGGTTATCATGAAATCTTGGAATTTAGAGAAAACCTCTGACTTCACCTTCACAAAATACACACAGGTGAAGTGTGTGAAGTCATCAATAAACAATAACATATATTTATAGCTAGAGAATGATGGAGTTTGAATGGGACCCATCAAATCACTATGAATAAATTCCAATGGAACGTTACACCTTGAGAGTGATCGATCAAATGGCTTCAATGCTCTTTGCCATATTAGCAACCTTCACAAACACCATCATATTTGAATGAAGATTTGGGAAGCCCACGAATTAGGCTATTGGCTACTATAGCCTTTAATTTGTCCATATTAATATCGCCAAATCTTGCATGCCAAATAATTGTACTATCATTTGTTCTCATCCTATTAACATAAGAATTTGAAATTGAAAGAACATACAAGTCTTTAACCCGCTTACCGATGTGAACAATATCCACCTTTATCTCCCTGAGGTTCCAAAGAAATTTCACATCTTTTGGGCCAAAAGAACATAATGACCGGCATCTACTTCATTAGCCATAGAAAAGAGATTTTTGTTCATGCTTGGTGCATGATACGCACTTCTAAGAGTGATAGGTCACTATCATTAGATTGGATAATGATGGTTCCTTCCTTCCACACTTAATGAATGGTGTTGTCTGCAGTGACTATTGCATCATTTCCTTCATAAAACAAAGATGAGTAAATTTGGAATCATCATTGGTAAGATGGTAGCTACATCCAGAATCAACAATCCAATCATGATGAAAGGATCTTTAGAATCTCCACACAAGGTTATCTTCTTCAATTGATTAACACAACCCCAACCCGTGGAGAGGCACTAACCCAAAACCAGAAGACGGGAAGCCAAGGAATCAAATCATAATAGAAATTAGATCCTAAGGCAACTTGATTATCAGAGATAAAATAGACAAATGGCTAGCTTGTCTAAGTCCTAGTTCTTTCAAGAAGTAAGGAAGAAATGCTTACAATTGGATTGCAACTGAAAGAAAAATCTGATTGTTCATTAAAAACTGCCATATACAAGCTCAGCATACAATATATATCCCTAGCTCTCCAAGAATAGGACAGCCGCAATAAATACTACACCCCCCCCCCCCATAACTCTAATTTATGACATAGGCTGCACCACATGTTCCAAAACTCATTAAATATAGCATAAAGCAAACAAAAGACCAAAATAGACATGACTCTTAAGATGGCAGTTCTGACGCTTTGCCAAACATATACTCCAATACAAATTCTCCATGTGGCTGCCATGTAGCTTTCATTCTATCTCCACTTGACATAGAACTCGGCAATTGGTTTCTTCTCCTTGGCTGATTGCTTCTTCTTGGCCAAAGGCTCCTATGATCAAACTTTGGAGCTCCTTTGCTTTGGCCCTTGTTATGGGTCCTGGATAGCTAGGTAATGATGGAGCTTCTTCATCATCCCCTCCCTCTTGAGAAGAATTCGACTTCGAATTTGGTCCTGCACCAAAATAGGGAGAAAGATCAGTAATATTGAAAGTATTACTCACACCATACTCACTTGGCAATTCAATCTTGTAGGCATTATTATTAATGCGCTCCAACACTTTGAAAGGTCCATCTCCTCTTGGGTGTAACTTTGATTTCCTTTGTGAAGGAAACCTCTCTTTCCTCAAGTGTATCCAAACTAAGTCACCTGGTTCAAACACAATTGCCTTGCGGCCTTTGTTAGCATGTGATGCGTATGATTCATTTTTCTTTTCAATATGTAACTTAGCTTGTTCATGCATTTTCTTCACAAATTCTGCCTTACTCTTACCATCAAGAGATGCAATATGATCAACAGGCAAAGGTGATAAATCTAAGGGAGTGAGTGGGTTAAATCCATAGACAAGCTCAAAAGGTGAATACCCACTAGATGAATGCACAGCCCTATTATATGCAAATTCTATATACGGTATGCATTCCTTCCAAGATTTTAAATTCTTCTTAACAAAAGCTCTCAAAAGTGTTGACAAAGTTCTATTTACTACTTCTGTTTGCCCATCTGTTTGAGGATGGCAGGTAGTAGAGAATAACAACTTGGTTCCCAATTTTCCCCAAAGTACTCTCCAAAAATGGCTCAAAAATTTTACATCCCTATCACTCACAATGGTTTGAGGAATGCCATGCAATCTAACAACTTCCCTAAAGAACAAATTAGCCACATAAGTAGCATCATCAGTTTTCTTACAGGGGATAAAATGAGCCATCTTTGAAAACCTATCAACCACAACGAATATGGAATCATGTCCCCACTGTGACCTAGGCAACCCTAAAATAAAGTCCATAGACAAATCCACCCAAGGATGCTTAGGTACAGGCAATGGTGTGTACAGCCCATGAGGCATCACCTTAGACTTGGCTCTTTTGCAAGTTTCACATTTGGCACAAAATTTCGCTACATCCCTTTGCATATGAGGCCAAAAGAAATGTTCCTTAAGTACTTCGAGAGTTTTAGCAACCCCAAAATGCCCCATAAGACCACCACAATGACTTTCATGCACAAGCAAATCCCTCAAAGAGCCTTTGGGTACACACAATCTGTTTTCCCTAAACAAATATCCATCATGCCTAAAGTACTTTTGAAATGCAATGTTCTCACATGCCGCATATACTTGTGAAAAATCAGAATCATGCTCATATAATCCTTTAACATATTCAAAGCCAAGCAATTTAGAGTCAAGTGTGTTAAGGAGATTATACCTTCTTGAGAGTGCATCGGCCACAATGTTCTCTTTACCTTGTTTGTATTGCACCACATATGGGAATGTCTCAATGAACTCGATCCATCTAGCATGCCTCTTGTTTAGCTTCCCTTGGCCCTTAAGGTGCCGCAAAGACTGATGATCGGTGTGAATGATGAACTCCCTTGGCCACAAGTAGTGCTGCCATGTCTCCAAAGCCCTCACCAATGCATATAGTTCCTTGTCATATGTTGAGTAGTTCAACGCTGCCCCATTTAGTTTCTCACTGAAATATGCAATGGGCTTTTTCTCCTGCATCAAAACAGCACCAATCCCTTTTCCGGAGGCATCACATTCAATTTCAAAAGCTTTGGTAAAATCGGGCAATACAAGTAAGGGTGCTGAACACAACTTTGTTTTTAACATGTTAAATGCATTCTCATGTTCATCACTCCATACAAATGGAACATTCTTTTTCACCAATTCATTCAAAGGAGCGGCTAAGCTACTAAAGTTAGGTACAAACCTATGATAAAAGCTAGCAAGCCCATGAAATCTTCTCACCTCACTCACATTGGAAGGTCTCGGCCATTCCCTAATGGCTTTCACCTTCTCTTTGTCCACTTCAATTCCTTTTCCACTAATAACAAATCCAAGGAATACAAGTCTTTCCATGCAAAAACAACACTTTTTGAAATTAGCAAACAACTTTTCTTTTCTCAGAACATCAAACACACTTCTCAAATATTGTAAATGGTCATGCAAGCTTTTGCTATAAACCAGAATATCATCAAAGTAGACAACTACAAATTTTCCAATAAAAGACCTCATAACATGGTTCATTAATCTCATGAAGGTACTAGGTGCATTCATGAGCCCAAAAGGCATCACAAGCCACTCATAAAGGCCATACTTAGTCTTAAATGTAGTTTTCCATTCATCACCTATTTTCATTCTAATTTGATGATAACCACTCTTAAGATCAATTTTGGAAAATATGCAAGCACCATGAAGTTCATCAAGCATGTCGTCTAGTCTAGGAATGGGATACCTGTATTTTACCGTGATCTTGTTGATAGCACGGCAATCAACACACATTCTGAATGTCCCATCCTTCTTGGGCACCAAAAGCACGGGTATGGCACATGGACTCATGCTCTCTTTCACATATCCCTTGGCCAACAATTCCTCCACTTGCTTTTGAAGCTCTTTAGTCTCCTTAGGATTGCACCTATAAGCCGACCGGTTTGGAATTTGAGCTCCAGGCACAAAATCTATTTGATGCTCAATCCCCCTCAATGGTGGTAAACCAGGTGGCATCTCATCGGAAAAATATCTTCATATTTCTGCAAAAGAGAAGTAGCAACACTAGGGAGAGAGGAATTAGGATCAGAATTAGAAAGCAGAGACTCTTTATACATAAGAAGGTATAAAGGTCTCATATCATGCAAAACCTCTTTAATTTCTCTTTTTTTCACAAACAATACCATTCCCTCTTCCTCTTTTTCTTTTGGACCAGATTGTTCTCATTTCTTTTGTTCTCTCTTTTTCTCTCTTCACTCCTTTCTTTCCTCTCTTTTCCCTTATTTTTTTTGTATCATTCTCTACCTCACCTGATTTTCCCTCAATTGCTCTCATAATCCTCACTTGGTCTTCATGAGCATGGACAGGACTCAAAGGGTTTAGGGTGTAAGTTCGGCCATCCTTCACCAAAGTATACTTGTTCTTTCTGCCATCATGTGTCACGTTCCTATCATATTGCCAAGGACGCCCCAACAAGATATGAGTAGCAACCATAGGCACGACATCACATAATACCTCATCCTTATACTTCCCTATGGTGAATGGAACCACAACCTGCTTGGTCACTCTCAATTTGTTGCACTCATTCAGCCATTGTAGTCCATATGGCTTTGGATGCTTCTTACACGCCAATCCCAACTTTTTCACAAGATGAGAGCTCACCACATTACAACAACTACCACTATCAATTATCATACTACACAATTTGTCATTCACAGCACATCTTGTGTAGAAGATATTCTCTCTTTGAATTGCATCCCCATCTTCCAAACTCACTTGTGCACTCAAAGCCCTCATGGAAACCATTGCATAAGACAGCCCTACCATAGGATCTTGCTCCCCTATTTCCAATTCTTTTTCTTCATCACTTTCGGCCAGATTTGGTGTCTCTACTTCCTCATCTTCATCTCCACTCTCTATTCCTCCATCTTCCCTCATAAACATTACCCTTTGGTTTGGACATTGATTTGCATAATGCCCATACCCCAAATACTTGAAACACTTCACTTCTCTAGCCCTAGTAGGACCTCCCTTCCTTCTTTCTCCTCCACCTTTCCTTTCCCTTTCCATTCTTCTTTTCTTTGTTTTGCTACCTCCTTCTCAATCCTTTCTGGCTTGCCAACACTCGGTTTCCATGAACTTTTTGGGGTTGAAGCATAATGCCCATTTCCATATTTTAAGGACTTCTTCATTTGCATTTGCTTTTCTACCTTAATGGCAATGTGTACCATTTCGGTTAGAGTGTTATAAGAGTGCAATTCCACCACGTGGGCTATTTCCATGTGCAAACCAGCCAAGAACCTTGCCATGGTGGCTTCCATAGGTTCCTCCAATTGTGTCCGTGCCAATGCCACTTCCATGGCCTTGAAATACTCTTCCACACTTCTACCCCTTGAGACAATCTCTACAACCTTTGATGAAGCTCCTTAAAATAGTGTTGTGGAACAAACCTTTCCCTCATGTTTTCTTTCATGGTCTCCCAAGTAGCAATAGGTCTAAGGCCAAGATTTCTCCTCCTAACCAACAATTGATCCCACCACACTATAGCATAATCTTTGAACTCCACAGCCGCAAGCTTAACTTTCTTTTCTTCCGAATAGTTGTGGCACTCAAAAATAAGTTCAACTTGTCTTTCCCACTCCAAATACAAATCTGGATTTTCCTTTCCATGGAAGGAAGGAATCTTCATTTTGATACTACCCACATGTGAATCAACTCTCTCTTCAACTCCTTCCCCAATTCCATAGTCCCAGTTCCTATAATTCCTACCTCCCCTTCCACCAAATCCTCTTCCTCTAGGTGGCCGAAACCCCGACCTCTCGGATTGTGGAGGTTGAATTCATACCCTTCTTCATCATACTCATTTCCCCACTCATTCTCATAGAGTTCCTCATTCCCAACATTCTCAATTCTCCATCCCTCTTCCCACATGTTGGTCAAATCCCATCCTAGGTATTCCGCCTTCCCTCCTTCTTCCATTTACTTCCCAATCTGTGACTTTCCTTTACTCCCATTATCCCTAACTTCCTCTCCATCCTTTGCTTCCAACCTTTCAATTCTATCTAGCAAGGTGGTCATTACAAAATTATTTCTTTCCATCTGTTGTCTTAAAGCTTCTAGCAACATACGATCATCCCTATTTGCTTCCTCACTACCACTACCTCCGGTTTCTTGTGCTTTTGACATGTTCAGGTCTGCAAAAAAAAAAGTTAGTAGAAAATGGCTCACCCTCTCAAGTGTTTCTCTCAAGTATTGGCTTTTCTCTCTGATGTTCTCACTCTCTTGCCTTTTACCTCTCAAATTTCTTCCTTTTGCTTACCTTTTAGAACTAGGGTAGATTGACTTTCTAACCAATTGAAAATATATCATAATAATCAAAATGATTCGTAAGAAAGAAGAAGAAGAAGAAGAAGATGACGCTGGAATCTAATGAAAGATGATCCCAACTAAGAGAACAATGAAGTATAAATGTAGAACTCCTGATAACAAAAAAAATTGAAACTCACCCAATTTGATGATAGCAAGCTCAAAATGCAGACGCCCACTATTTTGCTAGACGTTTCAATGCTGGTTCGTATTCTTCTTCTTTTTTTTTTTTTTTTTGATAGGTAAAGGGACAGATTACTCAATGGAATATCAAGAGACAAAAGAAGAAGATGAAGGGACAGAAAAGGATAAACCTTGTTTGATGTACCCGCTCTGATACCAAATGATGAAAGGATCTTTAGAATCTCCACACAAGGTTATCTTCTTCAATTGATTAACACAACCCCAACCCGTGGAGAGGCACTAACCCAAAATCAAAAGACGGGAAGCCAAGGAATCAAATCACAATAGAAATTAGATCCTAAGGTAACTTGATTATCAGAGATAAAATAGACAAATAGCTAGCTTGTCTAAGTCCTAGTTCTTTCAAGAAGCAAGGAAGAAATGCTTACAATTGGATTGCAACCGAAAGAAAATTCTGATTGTTCATTAAAAACTGCCATATACAAGCTCAGCATACAATATATATCCCTAGCTCTCCAAGAATAGGAACAGCCGCAATAAATACTACACCCCCCCCCCTAACTTTGATTTATGACATAGCTGCACCACATGTTCAAAACTCATTAAATATAGCATAAAGCAAACAAAAGACCAAAATAGACATGACTCTTAAGATGGCAGTTCTGACGCTTTACCAAACATATACTCCAATACAAATTCTCTATGTGGCTGCCATGTAGCTTTCATTCTATCTCCACTTGACACAGAACCCGGCAATTGGTTTCTTCTCCTCGGCTGATTGCTTCTTCTTGGCCAAAGGCTCCTATGATCAAACTTTGGAGCTCCTTTGCTTCGGCCCTTGTTATGGGTCCTGGATAGCTAGGTAATGATGGAGCTTCTTCATCAAATCTTCTTGAAAGTTGATAGAAGATAATGCTCTTACCACTGTACTTTTCACCATGAAAACTTGCTCCAATCCTCCAATCCTCTTCGGCTTCCTTTTGTTCACCTTCGTTGTTAGCAACATTGCCTTCTTTGAGTTTGACTCGGCAATTCCTTTTTATATGACCAAGCTTGCCACAACGATAGCACTTGATCTTCTTGTATTGCCATCTTCATTGAAGGACTTTTCCTTTTTGTTACCATCCATCTTCTTGTCATTCTTCTTATCAAAAAACTTCTTCTTAGCTGAAAAAAGAACTTCTCCTTCATCGCTCAAAAGAGAAGTACCGCCATTTGATGAGCCAAAGATTCTTGAGAAGCAAGAAGATTCTCCAACTCTACCAAGGATGGTTGATTTTGCCACCCTCGAATGATGTAACAAAAGAATGTACTCCCTTCGAAGACCACGAATGATGAATTGCTTCATGCGTGCCTCCAAGATGGCCTCATCTTGATCCAAGAGAGAAATTTTGAACACAAAATTTAAGTTTTAAGAAATATTGAGAGATAAAATGATCACCTTGAATAAGGTTTGCCAATTTATTTTCTAAAAGTTGCAATCAAGCCCATGCTCTAATTAAGAAGTGACTCAAGAATGGTCCATATATCCGAAGCTGACTTACACGTCATAATATGATCAAAGAGATCAAGAGAGATGGATCTTTTAAGATAAATTCAGCCTTGGCATTAGTGGTCCTCGACTTCTTCACGGCATCTGCATTTACTTCATTATTTTCCTACGCCATCGTATTATTGCCACCAACCATCTCCCATAGGTCTTCACCTATAAGATAAGACTCCATGCAAGTCCTCCAAATTCTATAGTTAGAATGAGTGAGAAGTTCCACATCAAGTCCAATAACACGTCCACTAGAATCCATGGCCAAAGTAGAAATCCAATTGTCTTTTCCACCAAGGGGTCTTGAAATTATCTTCACTACCCTTATGGCTCTGATACCATGTAGAGAAAAAATAGAGAGATTGAATGCTCTCTTTTTTAGAAGTAGCACACAAGGCACCACTACCTAAGACTGCACAACCAAAAATAGAAGAAGAAATAATTGGAGAATTAATGATTGACAAATATTTTATTTGAATGGAACTAGTACTTTTGTTTTTGAGGTCTTGCATCTCCTCCTATTTATAGTTATAAAAGAAGACTCTTGAACTTCCTACATGTTGGTCCAGATAGCAACCCAAGAGGGGGGGGGGGGTGAATTGGGTTTTTTAAAAATTTAAACTCTTTTAAAAATAAACCCCAGCGGAAATAAAAACTTAGATTCGCACAAATTAAAACAGAATATGCACAAATAGAGAATTAAAGATAATGAGACAATCACGGCAACACAGAAGATTTTATAGTGGTTCGGTGTACCTACACCTACGTTCACTCCCAGTATATCTTGGGTCCACACTATAATCAATCTGATTATAGCAGAGTTGTTTTGCAAGCTCCAACGCAACATGTTGTTTTTCCCGGGTGCACAATGAACCCAGCTAGTTTTCAAGGCTCCCAGCACAAAACCTTACACCACAAGCAACTGCTTGCACAAGGTTAACAGCCTCAAAGGAATCAATCCTCCGATGACCCAGCAAACAATAATCGTTTTTACAATAAAGGCTCCTCCAATGAGCAAAATACAATGATAGAACATGAATAAAGAGATAGAAATCAAAGCCTGATTTGCAGATCTTGGTGGCTTGCTTCTTCTCTTCTCTTGGGTGGATCTTCCTTTAGAATGCTCTTGAAGCTCCGAAGATCAAAACTAGGGCTTGCTTCTTTTCTTGAGATTTCTTCAAAATGAAGCTATGAAAGCTTGCAATCTCTCTCTTTTCTTTTGGGAATCAGTATAATCTTTCCTCTCGAATTTTTCTTCTTTTCTCTTTTGATTTTCTGATGGGTTTCT
>UESW01004122.1:1203088-1226750 GCA_900491605.1 Calamus simplicifolius
AATGCTCTTGAAGCTCCGAAGATCAGAAAACTAGGGCTTGCTTCTTTTCTTGAGATTTCTTCAAAATGAAGCTATGAAAGCTTGCAATCTCTCTCTTTTCTTTTGGGGAATCAGTATAATCTTTCCTCTCGAATCTTCTCTTTTCTCTTTTGATTTCTGATGGTTTCAGATTTTTCTCTTATCCTTTTTTTTTCTCTTCATTTTCGGATGCAGCAAACCCTCTTCTTATAGATCAGTTTAATCCATAATAGTTTAAAACTATCAATTAGAAACAAGTGTAAGAAGATTAGATAAAAATAGCAATAGCCATTGGAATTGAAAAGATAAAAGTAAGTTTAGAGTCGTTCTGATAGTTCTGAAGTCGCGTCTGACATTCTGGAGTCGGCTCTAACTTTTCTGGAGTCGGCTCTAAATCAAAAATCCCCAAATCGCTTGAACTGGAGTCGTCTCTGACTTTTCTAGGATCGACATACAATCTTCTAGAGTCGACTCTAACAGTCCCGGAGTCGACTCTAAGTCATGGCCAGAAAAACCATCGTCTATCTTTTCTGTTGGAGTCGGCTAACAGTTCGGAGTCGACTCTAAGTCGTGCCTTTTTGGAGTCGACTCTGCGATTCTATGTGTCGACTCTAATATCTGAAATCTTACCTTGACATTAGATTCGAACTAAAACTTGATTTGTCTTATAATTTTGATTAATAAATCATATCATAAACTGAAAAACTTAATCAAAATCATTAGTAACTTCAAATGTTATACTCAAATAGTTTTGTTAATCATCAAAATCAACAATTGGGTCAACAATCTCTTCATTTTTATGATGACAAAACCTTTGAGTATATGTATTAAAAATTCATTTGAATTAAGAGTTATAGACATTGTTAAAGCTTTAAAACTTCCTAACAGAGAATTTGATGCCAATTTTCAAAATGAACTTTAAAAACATACTTGAGTTCTATTATAAACAGCAATCAAGATGATTTAACATAGAAATCATTAAGCTCCCCCTGCATTAAATAACTCCCCCTATGCAAGGTATATGTAGATAAACTGAAATAGATTGATCATTTTTGATACAAATTGATTAGAATTTATAAATCTCAAAATTTCTCTCCCCCTTTTTAGATATGCCAATTGATTGAAATCTTATATTCCTTTAATCTTATATTCTTCCATTCTTATTTCTTTTATGCATATACAATTTTCTTCTCCCCCTTTTTTGTTATAGCAATAAGGTGAATTTAAAAATAAAAGAAGGTTATCAGAGCGAGGGTGTTGGTTCATTCAATCATAGAGATGGTAATTGGTTCTCATAGACAAATTTGCAATAAAAGGATAATTGTATTTCAATACAAGATTCATTACATGTGTCAATTCAAGTACATTCACAGTAAAGTAACATATTCAAGTATATCACAGTAAACCAAAATTCTAGATACAAGCTATCAAAGTAAAGAAAGCTAGAAATCCTAAGATACAAACTAGGATAAGACAGGGTATCAAAATCAAACATGCTTGTAAACAATTTTCTTCAAATGACCAATCATTTCCATAATCTCATCTTTTTGGTCTTTCTTAAATTTTTCAAGACAAGCTTCAACTTGAGCGACAGCAATATCAATATCTTTCTTCAACTGACCAGTAGCATTTAAATAGACTCTCGATCCATCTGCTATCCCTTCTAGCCTTTCAAAAATCTTTTGAAGCTCAGATGACATGGCATTTACTGATTTATCCAAAGTAGAAACTATCATGTCAAGCTTAGCAGATATCAATTTATTTCACTTCTCATTTCCGAATCATGCTCAGTCAGTAGGGCTCTAGCTGATCAAGCTGCACCTCTGAAAATCTTCCAGATACCAAGCTGACTGATGTGGAGGTGAAGGATGAGTGCTCGGTCCAGCCTCTAAAGGTCCAGCAGTAGATGGTCCAGGAATATCCTCTGCTCTGGCCTCCTCAACTCTAACTTCCTCTGCTCTGGTCTCTTGTCCTCTTTTTATCCAAATATCATTCTTTTCTGAAGCCCATGTGGTGAATTGTAGAGACACTATAGTAATCAGTATGCCTTAATTTTCTTAGTGGCTCATTGTCCATTATTAGCACACCTTGGCTTCTAAAAACTAAGGTCAGAACCATACCATATGGCAGTGTTGATCTCTTCTTGGTTACTGCTTCTGCCATAACCAATCATCATTCAGCTAAATTAACAGGCCTTCCAGTAATGATACAGTCCATCAACAAGATATCTCGCTCCGAGATATATTCAAACCTTCCAATTTTAGGAAATAAGATTCTTCCACAAATATTATGAAGTAACCTGAGTTCCAAATTTAGTTGATTAGCCATGATTTCTTCAAACTCAGATACTTCTCTCCCTAACATCCTAGATAGGCACCTCCTCTATCATCATGTTGATACTCAACTAGTCCAATAGTAGGCATCTCCAATAAATTTCAAGAGTCTCGGCCATGATTATCACTTTGGTTCCTCTTACAAAACTCACTAAACCTCCCTCTCCTCTACATAAATCATTATAGAATTCTCTCACAAGGGCAGGGTACGTAGGAACATCCAAAGAGCAAACTTTCTTCCATCCCATTTTCTTCAATAATCGATCAATAGTGAAGCCCTCCAAGCAAAGAAATCGAAATCTACTTTTCTTCAGTTGTAATGGCCTTACCCGCTAATTGATCTACCTGTGGAGAAGATGGTGAAGGTGGAGAAGCATCTTGGGTGGCAGATGATGAAGACGGTGAGGGTTGCCTACGAATCAAGCGATGCTTCGTGGGAACGGTCGATCCACCAATGATAGCATGCTTCTTAGGAGCCATGGAATTGATTGGAATGAGTTATTGAGAGATTTGAGGGGTTTGAAGGGGTTGGAATTGGTTTTAGAAAGGATTTGGAGATGATAAGGTCGTTTGGGTGTCGACTCCGCCTTTTTATTTTAATCTAGTTCCACTTAGAGTCGACTCCCGCAAAGCGAGGTGTCGGCTCCGGACTAGAAAATCTGTCAGTGCCCGAATTAGAGTTGGCTCTGCAGAAGCTGAAGTCAGCTCTAATTGCCCAGACAGAACATCAAAATAAGAAGGTGTCGACTCCACAAACTGCAGGTGTGACTCCACAATAGTTTCAGTGAAAAATTGGAATTTCAAATATCTGAAACTAATCAAATTGATCAATAAATTCTAGATAAATGTTCCTTATCAATTGGGGAAACAATGAATCAAATTTCTAGATAAATTTCTTATTGGACATAGAGGATTTTCAAGAAATTAATGAAGTCTAGATAGTTGTTGTCCTTAAGAGTTTCAGTGAATCATTCTAAAGGATCACAAACTCCTAATTCTCCTCTAAGATAATAAATCTTTCCTCACTCAAAGGTTTGGTAAAAATATCAGCTAATTGATCATTAGTGTTCACATAATCAAGATAAATATCATTATTAGCTACATGTTCTCTAGTAAAGTGATGTCTAATTTCTATGTGTTTAGTTCTTGAATGTTGAATTGGATTCTTAGTTAGATTGATGGCACTAGTGTTATCACATCTAATAGGAATTTTATCAAGTGTGATACCATAATCTTTAAGTTGTCGCTTAATCTAAAGGATTTGAGCACAGCAACTTCCAGCTGCAACATACTCTGCCTCAGCAGTGGATATTGCAACCGAATTTTGCTTCTTGTTAAACCAAGAGATTAAGTTACTTCCTAAAAGTTGGCATGCCCCACTTGTACTCTTTCTATCTAATTTACAACCAGCATAGTCAGAATCAGAATAGGCAATCAATTTTAAGGTTGAATCTCTAGAATACCATAATCCTACATTTTTAGTTCCATTTAAGTATCTAAAGATTCTTTTAACAGCAAATAAATGTGATTCCTTAGGATTATATTGATATCTTGCACATAGACAAACAGAAAACATAATATCTGGCCTACTTGCAGTTAAGTAAAGAAGTGATCCGATCATACCTCTGTAATGCTTCTGATCTACTTTCTTACCTTCTTCATCCTTGTCCAGCTTGCATGAGGGACTTATTGGCGTACCAAGAGGTTTAGCATATTTCATACCAAACTTCTTGAGTATTTCTTTGTGTACTTTGTTTGGTTGATAAAAATCCTGCTTTCTCTTGTTTGATTTGAAGTCCAAGGAAGAAATTGAGTTCTCCCATCATGCTCATCTCGAATTCTCCCTGCATTAACTTAGCAAATTCTTGACAAAGGAGATTGTTAGTAGCACCAAATATAATGTCATCAACGTAAATTTGAACAATTAATAAATCCTTTTTTTTTTAAAAAAAATAAAGTTTTATCAACGTTTCCTCTAGAAAATAATTTTTAATTAAAAATTTACTTAATCTATCATACCAAGCTCTAGGTGCTTACTTTAAACCATAAAGTGCTTTGTGTAATTTGAAAACGTGATTTAAAATTCATGATCTTTAAAACCAGAAGGTTGTTCAACATAAACTTCCTCATTTATAACACCATTTAAAAATGCACTTTTAACATCCATTTGAAATAAGTTGAAATTCATATGACATGCAAATGCAAGTAGTAGCCTAATGGCTTCTAATATAGCAACAGGTGCAAAGGTTTCATCAAAATATATACCTTCTTCCTGATTATATCCCTTTGCAACTAATCTAGCCTTATTTCTAATTACCAATCTATTTTCATCCAATTTATTTCTAAAACCCATTTAGATCCTATTATAGGGTGGTTCTTAGGTCTGTCTACTAGGGTCCAAACTTGGTTCCTAGTGAATTGGTTTAACTCTTCCTGCATTGCTAACCTCCAATAACTATCTTTCTCAGCTTTCTCTATAGTTTTTGGTTCTATATGAGATACAAATGCAAGATGATTATTGATATTTCTCATTGATGATCTAGTCCTTACACCATGAGATATATCACCTATGATTAGGTCTTTAGGATGACCATAAGCATATCTCCAATCTCTAGGTAGATCTTTATCATTATGAGCAGTATCAATACCATCATCCTTAGGTGAGTCATCATCCTTAACTTCAGGTTCTTGATATGAAGATACATTTAATTTTTCAATACCTCTTTCAATCAAAGATGTATCTTCCTCATCATCAATTTTATCTGAACTTGATGCTAAAGACTCATCAAATACTATATGAATGGATTCTTCTACAACTAAGCTTCTCTTATTAAATACTTTATATGCCTTGCTAGATGTTAAATATCCTAGGAAAATACCTTCATCAGACTTTGCATCAAACTTCCCAAGATTGTCCTTACCATTGTTATGAATAAAGCATTTACAACCAAATGCATAAAATAACCTAAATTTGGTTTCCTATTATGCCATAGGCATAGGGAGTCTTCTTAAGGATATGTTTAATCAGGGCTCTATTTAGGATGTAACATGCTGTGTTTATAGCTTCCGTCCAAAAATATTTTGGAAGTTGGCTTTCACATAGCATGGTATGAGCCATGTCTTCTAAAGTCCTATTCTTTCTTTCTACGACTCCATTTTGTTGAGGTGTCCTAGGTGCTGAAAAGTTATGATGTATGCCTTTTCAAAACAGAATTTTTCAAATTAGTGATTTTCAAATTCAGTTCCATGATCACTTCTAATAGACACTATGGTACTGTTTTTTTCTCATTTGTGACTTTTTTAACGAATTTTAGGAATATTAAGAAAGTCTCATCTTTGTGAGCCAAAAACATTACCCAAGTGAATCTACTATCACTAGACCATATTTCTTTCCTCCTAGACTTATGGTTCTAGTAGGTTCAAAAAGGTCCATGTGTAGTAGCTCTAGTGGCCTAGTAGTTGAAATAATATTCTTAGATTTGAAGGAAGTTCTTGTTTGTTTTTCAAACTAACATGCATCACATATTCGATTATTTTTAAAATTTAAGCTAGGAATACCTTTAACTAGATCCATTTTCAATAGTTTAGAAATTAGGTGTGTGCTTGGATGACCTAATCTATGGTGCCATAGCCAACCAATCTCATTCACCTTAGCATTATTAGCAACTAAGCAATGATTACTTGGAGATAAATTACTCAAATCAGTTAAGTACACATTGCCATAATGTTTACCAACAAGAATAATGCTATTATCAATGGGATTAGTAACAGTGCAAACAGAAGCTTCAAATAAAACTTTTAAACCTTTATCACACAGTTGGCTAATACTTATCAAATTATGTTTAAGTCCATCGACATATAAAACATTATCAATATGAGTAGATTGAGTAATTTGAATCTTACCAATACCCATGATATGGCCTTGACCATTATCATCAAAAGTAACTACTCCACCTCTTTTTGATTCAAGGGTGATGAATTGATCTTTGTCACCCGTCATGTGTCTTGAGCAACCACTATCCAGGTACCATTTTCTTTTCAGTCTGATGGCTGCAAGACACTCCTGCAAAACATTCATGTCTTAATTTTAGGTACCCAAGTCTTCTTGGGTCCTTCATGGTTAGATGCATTAAATATTGTTCCTTTGGAAACCCAAATCATCTTTCTTTTATTATGTGGAGATTTACACATATAAGATTTATGTCCTTTGTTTCTACATTTAAAACAAGTAATATTTGATGATTTTTTAGCATGTATAAAAATATTTTTCAAAGATTTTTGGTTTTTAAATGGATTATATCCCAATCTAGCTTTATCAAATACAGCTTTTTGATTGTCCAAAATCATATGAGTTTGATAGAGCTCAAAGTAAATTTATCAACTATAGGTTTAAGTCTATCAACTTCATTTTTCAAGCTTTCATTTTCTTTCATCAAAACTTCTTTTTCTACAATATGCTTTTCATTTTCTAAGGATAGTTTTTGCATTTGATTTTTTAGATCTTTGTTCTTTGAACTTAAGTTTGCAAAATTATCCATTAATTCATAAAAAGCAATATGCAATTCATCGAAAGTAAAATCATCTAGAAAACTCGGACTTACCTCATCATTGTCTGCCATGAAGCATAGATTGGCCATTTCACTCTTTTCTTTCTCTTCAAAACTTGAGCTTTCCGAATCACTTCATGTGGCCATCATTGCCTTCTTTTTGAATTTTCGGATCCCTTTCTTTAGTTGTGGGCATTCAGATTTAAAATGACCCGGCTTCTTACATTCAAAGCAAATAACTTCTTTTTCTTTGCCCTTGTCCTCATCTTTTCTTGCAAAGGGCTTTTTCTTTTCAAACTTCTTCTTCTTCATGAATCTTTTAAATTTTCTTGTGATGAGCGCCATGTCCTCATCATCACTTTCATCTTCAGATTCATGAGGCTCTTCCATATATTCAGAAATCTTAAGAGCCATAGTCCTCTTCTTCTTTGGCTTATCATCATCATATGTTGCTTAATTTGAAGCTCATGAGTCATCAAGGATCCCAATAATTCTTCCAGGGATAGGGTACTTAGATCTTTTGCCTCTTATATTATAGTCACTTTAGCTTCCCAAGTCCTAGGCAAAGAACGTAAAACCTTCCTCACAAGATCAAAATTATCATAAGATTTACCAAGGCTTTTTAAACCATTAACTATATCAGTAAATCTTGTAAACATATCAGTAATAGATTCACATGCATCCATCTTAAATAATTCATACTTATGAACTAGCATGTTAATCTTGGATTCCTTGACTTGATTTGTTCCCTCATGGGTAACCTCAAGTCTATCCCAGATTTTCTTAGCAGAAATGCAAATAGATATATGATTGAATTCATTTACATCTAATGAGCAGTATAAAATATTCATTGCTTTGGCATTAAGTTGTGCCAATTTTTTATCATGTTCATCCCATTTCGTTTTCGATTTAGGAATCTCCATGCCATTAACTCTAGCAGTGGGTGTGTGTGGTCCATTGACTATAATGCTCCATAGATCATAGTCAAGTGCTTGAATAAAAATTTTCATTCTAGCCTTCCAATAACCATAGTTTAATCCATTAAACAAGGGTGGTCTATTTGTAGATTGACCTTCAGAAAAAGATGAACCAGCTTGAGTTGCCATGTGGATCTTTGACTCTTGATCGTTAGATCAAATCAAATGAGCACTAGCTCTGATATCAATTGTTGGTCCAGATAGCAACCCAAGATGGGGGGGATGAATTGGGTTTTTAAAAAATTTAAACTCTTTTGAAAATAAACTCCAGCGAAAATAAAAACTTAGATTCGCACAAATTAATATAGAATATGCACAAATAGAGAATTAAAGATAATGAGACAATCACGGCAAACACAGAAGATTTTATAGTGATTCGATGTACCTACACCTACGTTCACTCCCAAGTATCTCTTGGGTCCACACTATAATCAATCTGATTACAGCAGAGTTGTTTTGCAAGCTCACAACTCGAACATATTGTTTTCCCGGATGCACAATGAACCCAGCTAGTTTTTAAGGCTCACCAGCACAAAACCTTTCACCACAAGCAAACTGCTTGCACAAGGCTAACAGCCTCAAAGAAATCAATCCTTCGGTTGACCCAGCAAACAATAATTATTTTTACAAAACAAAGGCTCCTCCAATGAGCAAATATACAATGATAGAATACGAAATAAAGAGATAGGAATCAAAGTCTGATTTGCAGATCTTGGTGGCTTGCTTCTTCTCTTCTCTTGGGTGGATCTTCCTTTAGAATGCTCTTGAAGCTCCAAAGATCAGAAAACTAGGGCTTGCTTTTTTCTTGAGATTTCTTCAAAATGAAGCTATGAAAGCTTGGAATCTCTCTCTTTTCTTTTGGAAAATCAGTATAATCTTTCCTCTCGAATTTTCTCTCTTTTCTCTTTTGATTTTCTGATAGGTTTCTGAGATTTTTCTCTATTCTTGTCTTTTTTTTCTCTCTCATTTTCAGATGCAGCAAACCCTCTTCTTATAGATCAGTTTAATCCATAAATAGTTTAAAACTATCCGTTAGAAACAAGTGTAAGAAGGATTAGAACTGAAAATAGCAATAGCCGTTGGAATTGAAAAGATAAAAGTAAACTTTAGAGTTGTTCTGATAGTTCTGAAGTTGCGTCTGACATTCTGGAGTCAGCTCTAACTTTTCTAGAGTCGGCTCTAAATCAAAAATCCCCAAATTGCTTGAACTGGAGTCGTCTCTGACTTTTTTGGGGTCAACATAAAAATCTTCTGGAGTCGACTCTAACAGTCCCAGAGTCGACTCTAAGCCGTGGCCAGAAAAATCATCGTTCTGTCTTTTTTGTTGGAGTCGGCTCTAATAGTCTAGGTGTTGACTCTAAGTCTGTGCCAATTTCTGGAGTTGACTATACGATTCCATGTGTCGACTCTAATGTCTGAAATCTTACCTTGACATTAGATTTGAACTAGAACTTGATTTGTCTTATAATTTTGATTAATAAATCATATCATAAACTGAAAAACTTAATAAAATCATTAGTAACTTTAAATGTTATACTCAAATAGTTTTGTTAATCATCAAAATCAACAATTGGGTCAACACTACATGTAGACTTTCTAATATGACTCTTAGACTTTCAAGATACATTAATAATGACTCTTAAAATTCAAGATAAATTAATAATAAGATGACTCTTAAATTATCAAGATACATTATAACTCTTAGAAGTTCTAAAATATAATAAATGCTCCACAAAATTTAACTTTAGCATAATTTAACAAAATATCTTCTTTCAAAGTATCTCTTTGAAAAGACATCAAGTTTAATTCCAATAGAAGCAAAGTATTTTATGGCCTCATTCAAGAAATTCATGCAACATTAGCAGAAGGCGAGCATCTTCTTGGTTTATCTTCTGCCACTAAACAAAATTTGCATCGTCTTTACCTTTTGTAGAAAGATTAGGGGAAAAGTAATAATTCTGTTAAGAAAATGGAAGTACAAGAGAACCATAACAAATATTTCTGTAGTTTAAATGGATTTGTCAATCATCTCATCTATTATTCCATATTTATAGCCAATCTGATGTCCAAACTACTGTAAATGCCCAAAATTCCTTTGGCTGTATCATTTCACCCATGAGAATACTGGAGGAAATTTGTGATTTAATATAAAGAAAACCTCATTTCAGGAAACTTGAGCTATGTTAACAGGGAAACTCTTGATCAGATAGTTGAACGGTGAAGATAGGATATTGTCCATCTCCTATGATGGCTTATTTCAGATGACATATATAACTTATGTGTAGTTCTCAAAATGAAAACTCTTTCTCTTTTTTTAACTAAAGTTGATTGGGTAGATAGGCATCTTGTCAGGGTAGAATAGCCCAAAGTTATTCTCGGTCCCTTGAGGCTGCTTTAGGTTCTCATTGAACATGGCAAATATGTACATCTCTATAGTCCTTCCAGACCTCTTTGGTGTCCCTCGGCCAACATGATTGATCAAGTTCTGATTATAAGTCTTTGCATTATCCTTTGTTGCTGCTTCAAAGCCACCAGCCGATGGCGAACCACTCTTTGACACTACTATTGGAACATTAAAACTTTCTATTGCCGTAGAAATTCGTTCTTCAACTCGGGTGCAGTCCGCCTACAGATCTGGGTATCGACCTTCTGCTCGAACGGACTTGCAAAATAGTCCTCTCATAGGGAACGCTGAGGGTGGCCCCTGTGGAAGACCCTTCGATGCTCAAGTTAGTGAAAATGCACAGCGAGCAGATAAGAGGAGAAGGTTCTTGCAGAAGAGTCCCTCAAAAATGGCTCTCAAGAACTCTGAATGCTCTACTTGAGCTTTAATGGATTTTTTAGTGAGAGAGTGAGCGTACCTAAAAAGTTTTTGAGAAAGGTATTTATAGACTATCCGAATATTGATGGGTTGCTCACCTGATTCCTCGAACGTGTCTTGGGAGGTAAGAAAATCGGAACGATTTAACTCTGATTTAAATCAGGTTTGTTACAAGGCCGATGAGATTCGAATCCTGTTTGTTAAAGGATCAACAGCTAGAGAAGCTAGTTGATGCTTTGAGATTTGACGATTTATAGACCCTAAGCCACAATTGGCATTATTGTCTTTATTTCCCTTCTGGGATGGTTGGGGGATCACATGGCTGGAATCTTGCTAGATAATCATGGATTCAAACTTCTATTAATTTTTAGGAATCCACTTTAGAAATCAAGTGATCGGAGCCATCCGTCGTGTGAAGGATTCATCGTGATGATAGGTAGCATGCATACTTGGGCTAAATATGGGGGTAGCTCGGTTCCGTAGAGGTTCAAGAATAGCTCGATCTGGCCGAGGCATAGGGATAGCTCGGTCTGGCCGAGGTATAAAGAATACCTCAGTCTGGCCGAGGTATAAGGACAGCTCAGTTTGACCGAGGCATAGAAAATACCTTGATTTGGATGAGGTACAAGGAATAGTTTGGTTTGGGCGTGGTATGAGGGTACTTCGGTCTTGCTGAGACATAGTGGCTTTATCTTCTTTCGGACGTGATAACTTGCGAATCAGAAATCGAAAGTGATCCCAACCTTTTTATCGTACGCACGAATATTGACATAATGATAGTTTTACCTTGCATCACATGTTCCCACTCCCTAGTTCGAAGTGTAAATTCAGGCATAGAGAGTAGAGCTCCAGATGGCTTCATTTGGATGAAAGGATTTGAATTTGAAGAGGTGCGTAATAATGGTTTCATAAATGCCGCATCGTCATTCCATCATTTTTCTTGATGGATAAAGTGGCAACCCCTCATTTCTCATAAATGATGATTAGGGAAACAACACACGACAAGTCCCCGCGCTTAAGGCATCTGAGCTAGCAATTTAAAAATTTAGGGATCCTCACTGATGGTGCATTGCCTTTCTGCTAGGATGGTTTAAAAAGGGGTTGGGTAGGGATATCCCCTAGCACGCTGTTTCCTTGCTTCATCTCCAAAGATTCATTTTTCAATACTCTTGTGCTCCCATTTGAAGCATGTTCCTCTTAACATAGAAATATGAAATGCTCGAGCAAAAATATTACTTCTGTGATGTTCTCAGAGGATTTGGAGAGAGTTTTCCAGAGGTATAGGATTCCTCAGGACATCATTTACGGGTACCGAAGCCTGAGCAGAGGATCATAGAGCAATTGGAGTTCGAGGACTTCTTCTATGAAGAGAGTTTAAGAGTGGGTCTTCGGTTTTCCATCCATCCTTTAATAAAGGAGATAATAAGGTTTTATAGTATCTACCCGACAATGGTGGTTCCAAACAATTGGTGCAATATCATCGGCTTCATATTGATTTGCAGCCACATCGGAGTGACAGCAACTCTTCCTATGTTTTGGGTTTGCTACAGTCTCATCTTTGGAAGGGGCTCTGAATGGCCTTATATTGGGCATCGAAAGTCATTCAAATTGATATCAGAGAACCCATCTTCCATAAAGGAATAGAAATATCAGTTCTTCATTGTTGAAGAAAACATTGGTTCTGATTTCCCCAGAATATGGATGAACTATGTCAAGGATTTAGATGCGCACCTGAAACTACCGCAGCAAGAAGAGGAGGATTTGATTACTCTTCGGAGTGGCCAAATATTTTTGGCCAATGTTCTCTTGATGGAAGATGCTCTTTTTGCTGCTGGGCTCAGCCCTGCCAACCCTCAAAGTAAGTTCTCATCTCCTTCCTGCATTGCTTGTACAATAGCGATTTTACCATAGACTAAATTATTGTCGGTTGTATTTGCAGCCGAAAGGTTGGAGTTTATAGGCCAGATGAAGGGGGAGCTTGGTAAGCGTCAAAGAACGACTGGCTCTGGGGAGAGGCATAAGTCCGAGAAAAAGCCCCATCATCATGAACCACAATCAAGGGAGGCAAAGCAATCCAAGATCGGCCAACAATCTTCTACACTGAAGAAGAAGAAGGAGATGGGAGTGTCGGTTGTAAGAGAAAGGTCTCTTCCATCAAAGGGGAAACCAATAGCGGAGGAGGGTAGGTGATTGAAGGAAATTTGGAAGGAATCGTCAAGGTTTTCCTTCCACCAGTAATGGTGATACTGGATGATTCTGATGGGACACTACTAATCGGCCTTGTAGCCCCTCTGTCGGGAGATAAAGAGTCATTCCCTGAGGGGGCTGGCAGCCCAAGAGCACCCTTTGTATATGAACGAGAAACCTCAGCTCCGGGTGAGAATATGAGGGAGGTTGATATAGATACCGAGGCACAAGAGAAGTCTTCCGTTGGGGGGCATCCTTCTGAAGAATCGAGGGAGGTCTAGGAAGAGACCGAGGCTCCAAGGAGCATGGAAGAAATAGGGCAGGTGCTTGTGGATCAAGAAGAGCCCTAGGATGAGGAGGGAGCTCGGAGTGAGGTTCCTCCAATAGAGGCATCGGGAGGAATGGACAAGTAGGCCGAAGCATCCCATTTCGAAGCTCTGGTTGAAGAGGCAAGGCAAATTAGGGTTCCTTGGACTAAACCTCCTCAAGTCAACCCCCTGGCCATGAACTCGCTCGCAACTAACCCAAAGGTTGAGGAGATGCTATCCACTCTGATGCGATCAATATTATATGAGAGGGACAGCTCCTTGTCCAAGGAGGACATTGTTACCATAGCATTCGGGCGAGCTGGCATATCGAGTGATATCGAGCTTCTTCTCAAAATTGATAATCACTCGCTTACCAAGATAGCGTCAGTATACACCTCCTGGATAAGAAGAAATATCGAAGCATTTTACTTTCATAGTGTTGTTTAATAAAAACTCACCATCGAAAGTTTATTTTGCAGAGCGCTATCCTAATGAGGTCGTTGTGCTGTCGCTTGATCCTGGTTGCAGGAGCTTGCGCTCAAGCCAGGAGGGAGGCTACCATCCTTTGAGAAAGGGTGGCATCGACGGACAAGCTTTCCAAGGCTTTAAGAGTAGCTCAGGAGAATGTCGAAAAATTAGAGGAAACCAAGAGAATTGCTCTAGAAAGAGCATCAAGATTTCAGGCCGAAGCTAATGAACTCATAGGAGCCCGCGATTTAGCCAACAAGGCTTAGTCAAAATTGCTACAATGCAGGTCCGAGCATGCTCACGAGATAGAGGCCTTGAAGAGATGCTTCAACGAGAGGTGGGACGATCTAAATAGGAGTTTTCCAAGGAAAGGAATGCTTTAAATAGGAGGCTTGATGAGGAGGATGATAAATCTAGGTTGCAGCGGGAGCAAATTGCCAAACTTACTGCCGATCTGGCCCATTCTCAGTGAGAAGTTGAGGAGAGGCAGTTAAGGATCGATGACATCAGGGGGAGGATGCATCAGTACCGAAAAGATAGTTAAAGGCACGCGATAGGATCCAGGAGCTGAAATGTGAACATGGCTCAGTGGGATGAGGAGGTATGGCATTTCCTTACTTCTTTTTATATTTTTCTCCTTAATTTGATTGGTCTTGTATCTTCAGGTGAGCAGGATGGTGTCTGAAGCCCATAATCAATTAAGGGCTTTGAGGGTGGAGTTGGCTTCGAGTCGTCAAAGGTGTTTCAAACTCGAGGGCCAAGTGACGGAAGCCAATAGACAAGCTGCTCTGGTAATGGAAGAATATAAAAGTTCTGCTTAATTTTTATATGAGTGCAAAGTAGCCTGCGCCGATGTGTTTCAATTTGGAGAGGAGGAAATGCGAGCGAAGATTTCTCAAAGATACGAAGCTAGACCTCTCCTTTCTAGAAGCCGATTACTATGATGTTCGCACACTGGGGACCGAGCTATCTATTGAGGCTGAATATGAGGAGATCCCGGATGTTGATTTCAATGACATCCCAAACACAATACGAGTCTTGGATCCAGAGGTGGTTAGCTGAGGGGAAGAGAGTTCTCAGTATATTACCGAAGAACTTGAGGCTCCTCGTCTAGCCACGTTCGAAGTAGGTGAACCAAATCAGTCTTCCCCTAATATCACTGAAGCTGCTTCTGAGGCCAAGCCCAAGTCCTAAGGACTGTTTTTATAATTTTCTTTTTCTTACAATTTGAGGGCTTAGCATGGTCTTATTTGATGATATGAATGGATCTTTCACTTTTTTTATGTGTTCTGTTGTTTTGGCATCGCGTGTTAGATGGTCTTTTAGCTTGTCCATGACTTGCCTAAAATTGGCTTTATAAAGCCGAGTAGACGAACCAGTTCTTAGAAAATTTTAATGACTTTGTCGAGATTGAAGAGGTCACTCAACCTTGTCGAGGCTAACTCAACTAGATATGCCGAAGTAGAGAATTACTTGGCTTTCACTACTAGAAAAGTGTGATTTACCAAGGAAAAAAATCCCTCGCCATTCTGAGTGATTTTTTGACAAAAAAATATAAGTTATAAATTTTTTTGACAAAAAATATTTTCTTGCAAAATTCGCGGAAAAATTAATTTTGTTAGAAATTTTTCGAGAGATATTTCTAACATAAATGGGTTCTTTGTAAACAAATATCCCTTGCGAGGGCTTTTCCGAGGGATTTGTTTTCCATTAATGAGTCCTTGGAAAAATTTTTTGATGAAAAATATCCCTTGAAATATCCCTTGCAAAAATAATTTCCGAGGGATTTGGCAAATTTTTTTTCGAGGGATATGTCTATAATAAATAGCTTATTTGTAAAAAAAATTGATAAAAAACTCCATCGAATAATCCCTCAGAAATTAATTTTGTAAGGGCTTTTCCGAGGGATTTGTTTTCATTAATGAGTTATTAATAAAATTTTTTGATTAAAAATCCCTAGAAAAATTCTTCGTAAAATTAATTTCTGAGGGATTTTTTTTGATGATTTTACGAGGGATATGTCTATAATAAATAGCTTATTCATAAAAAATTTAATAAAAAACTCTCTCAGAAAATTCCTTGGAAATTAATTTTGAGAGGGATGTGCCGAGGGATTTTTTTTTCATTAATGAGTTATTAATAAATTTTATTTTATGAAAATAATCCTAAAAAAATTTCTTGCAAAATTAATTTCCAAGGGATATTTCGAGGGATATTTTGATGATTTACCGAGGGATTTTCAAAGGGATTTGTTTTATCAATTTTTTTATAAATAAGCCATTTATTATAGAAATATCCCTTTAAAAATTCCTCACAAAATAATTAAAAAATTTCTATAGAAATTAATTTTGTGAGGGATTTTCTGAGGGATATTTTTCATCAAAAAATTTTATTAATAACTCATTAATTAAAAACAAATCCCTTGGAAAAACTCTCGCAAAATTAATTTCAAGGGATTTTTTGAGCGATTGTTTTTATCAATTCTTTTGTACAAAGAAGCCATTTATTATAGAAATATCTCTTAAAAAATCCCTCGTAAAATTATCAAAAAAAATCCCTCACAAAATCCCTCATAAATAATTAATTTTACGAGAAATTTTTTGAGGGATTTTTTGATGGATTTTTTCATAAAATTTTTGTTCAAAGGACCCATTAATGAAAACAAATTTCTCAAAAAATCCCTCGCAAAATTATTTTCCAAGGAATTTTTTTATCAATATTTTTTTTATAAATAAGCCATTTATTATAGAGATATTCCTTGAGAAATCCCTTGCAAAATCATCAAAAAATCCCTCAGATATTAAATTTGCGAGGGAGTTTCTGAGGGATTGGTTTTATCAAAAAAATTTTATTAATAACTCATTAATGAAAAACAAATCCCTCGAAAAAACCCTCACAAAATTAAATTTTTGAGGGATTTTTTATGAATTTTTTTACAAAGAAGCAATTTATTATAGAAATATCCCTTGAAAATCCCTCGCAAAATCCCATTAATGAAATTTTCTAAGGGATTTATTTATGAAATTTTTTTTCAAAGGACCCATTAATGAAAACAAATCCCTCAAAAATCACGCAAAATTAATTTTCAAGGATTTTTGAGGTACTTTTTTATTAAATTTTTTTTCAAATAAATCATTTGTTATAGAAATATCCCTCCAAAAATACCTCCAAAAATCATGAAAAATCCCTAAGAAATTAAATTTACAGTTTTCGAGGGATTTGTTTCATCAAAAAAATTTTATTAATAACTCATTAATGTAAAACAAATCCCTTAAAATCCTTCAGAAATTAAATTTGCAAGGAAGTTTTCGAGGGATTTGTTTCATCAAAAATTTTATTAATAACTCATTAATAAAAAATAAATCCCTCGAAAAAATCCTCGCAAAATTAATGTTTGATGGATTTTTTGAGATTTTTTTATCATTTTTTTTCAAAGAAGCCATTTATTATAGAAATATCTCTCAAAAATTTTCTCACAAAATCATCAAAAAAATTCCTTTCAAAATCCCTCAAAAATTAATTTGTGAGGGAATTTTTGAGGGATTTGTTTCATGATTTTTTTTTTTTTCAAAGAACCCATTAATGAAAATAAATCCCTCAAAAAATCTCTCGCAAAATTAATTTTTGAGGGATTTTTTGAGGGATTTTTTATCTTTTTTTTTGTAAATAAGCCATTTATTATAGAAATATCCCTCAAAAATCTCTTGCAAAATCGTCAATAAATCCCTTGAAAATTAATTTTACGAGGAATTTGTTTAATCAAAAAAAATTTATTAATAACTCATTAATGAAAAATAAATCCGTTGAAAAAACCCTTGTAAAATTAATTTCCGAGGAATTTTTGAGAAATTTTTTTATCAAATTTTTTTACAAAGAAGCCATTTATTATAGAAATATTTCTCAAAAATTCCTTGCAAAATCATCAAAAAAATTCCTCACAAATCCCTCGAAAATTAAGTTTTGCGAGGGATTTGCCTAGGGATTTTTTTCATGAAAAAATTTTAATGAAAAAAATTCCCTCAGAAAATCATTTATGATCAATTTTTTTTACAAAGAAACCATTTATTATAGAAATATCTCTCAAAAAATCCCTAAAAAATTTATCAAAAAATTCCTCAAAAAATCCCTCAGAATTAATTTTGTGAGGGATTTTCTGAGGATATTTTCATGAAAAAATTTTACCAAGTATCCCCTAAAGCAAAATGATCAAAAAAATCCCTCACAAAATCCCTCAGAATTTAAATTTGCAAAGGATTTTCCAAGGGATATTTTTTCATCCCATTAATGAAAAATAAATCCCTTGAAAAATATAGAAATATCCCTTGAAAAATTTTTCTCAAAATCATCAAAAATCCCTTGTAAAATCCCTCAAAAATTAATTTTGCGAGAGATTTTTGAGGATTATTTTCATCAAAAAATTGAAGTATTAAAATAAATTTTTAGTGAATGTTTGAAAAATAAAAATATATATATAGCTGTAAATTTAGATAAAATAATTTATGAATCATCTAATAGAGTAATTTATCAAATTTATGATATACTTAAAAAAAGGCATGCTTTCATGAATAATACTAATTTTTAAAATAATTAAAGGATTGATTTTTTTAAAAAAATTCTTTACTTTAATAAAGTTTGATCATGATGAGCTCCATGATAAGACTAAAATAAATTAGCCTTTAACTGAAATGTTGATATAATTGTGTGTTTGTGATTGATCTATTAGCCAAGTTTGAAAGGAGACTACCTTTGACTCAACAAGAAAATATGCCAAATGATACCATGTACTAGTGATGCATTACTATCTAGGCTTGAAAGAAAAATTGTTCCTGCACATATGAGATGCCTTTATGCACATATGTGTCAATAATGACTTCACTAGCTTAGTTAGAAAGAAAACATAATTTTGAGTGAATAATATGTTGATACACATACATTTGCCCATGATCACCTCACTGGTTCGACCTAAAAGGAAATATACTTTGATGTGAAAACACATGCGTGAAAATATATTGATGTGTGCTAGTGGTAAGCATTGATAAACTTGTCTTGAAAGAAACTTATTCATAATACACATAGTGGTCTATTCCAATGGCTAAGTCTTAATTATAGTTAGACTTGACAGAGTGAACACATGCCTCAATTTCAAATTAATTGCTAAATCATATAATAATTTCACAAGATCCATACACTTTCTCAAATAAGTTTAGATACATCAATTCATAATACAAATACTCATGTCTAGTCAATCAATATGATTTTAATGTATTATGATTCATCATCAAGTCTAAGTAAAATATGTTATTCTTGATCCACAACTTTTTTAAAAAAAATCTATGTAAGATAGGCATAAATAATTCTCACGAAAAAAAAAAAAAAATATTTTAGTATTTTTTATATAATAAATTTATAATAGGTAGATAGAAGGATTTGAACCTAAAACCTTAAAAAAAATAATCACTGTCATAACCATTATGATCCCAACTTTTTTTATTCATAAATTTATTATAAAAATATTTAAATAGTATAAATTCTTTTTTTATAAATTAAACTTAAAATCAAAAATCAATCCCCACCGCTAATGCCCATATTTCATTTTGCAATCTCACAGCTTTCATTTGGCATTTCCTCTCTTCCGTCCGAGCCGCCACCATCGAGCTTCCTCCCTCTTCTCCGTCCAAGCTCTTTCTGTCCAAGCCATGACTATCGAGCTTTCCTCTTCTCCATCCAAGCTCTCTTATGTCCGAGCCGTGACTGTCGAGCTTCCCTCTTCTCTGTCCAAGCAACTCAAATCCTAGGGGACGAGCAAACAAGGGAGTGATTCAAACCCTAGGGATGAGCAAACAAGGTAAAAATTTATTTTGAACCCTCTTAATCCCTTCTTGAGGTGCCATGTAATGTTCTTCTTGAGGAGGTTGTCGGTGAGGGTTTCGGCATGGGCCATGCGGAGGAGGGGGGGAGGGGGAGGGGGAGGGGTTGGTGAAGAAGGGGACGAAGCCGCGATCGCTGGCAGTGGAAGGCCGAAGGCATCGCCGATGAGGATGAATCGTCCACTATCTCACTCGCCCGACGGGATTGACCACATTGAATTTTCTTTCCATTTCGTTTGGAAGTCATGGTATAATGGTGGTTAGGTTTTCGTTTGGAAGAGAGTCGTGGCTGATAAGGGAAGGGATTTACATTCTTTCCTTGACCATGATCTGTATAGCATAAGATTAATGACGAGATTCAACGGATTTTAGAGCCTTGTTTTTATTGTGGAACCACTCTGGAGGAATAGAGCCAACTTGGTTTTTGTCATTCCTATTGCTGCTCAGATTCTTCATGTATTCATTCCAGATCACTTCTCCACTTGTTGCAGCCTTTGGTTATTCTGACCTTGATCACTGTTACACCTCAGCTACCCCCTCTTCTCTCTCACACTCTTTGACCCTTCCATATCCTTTAAATGGTTAGGCCTGGACCAGTGATATACTTGGGTTTGGGCATGGGCATGATACACTATGCTTCAGTAGCTTTTTCTTTGGATGCTTTTAACTAATACTTCCTTTTTTTCCTGCTTCAATAGCATAATAAACGATAACAATAGGAAATTCTAGGCATTACAACTTCCAGATTTCCATTCTAACCTCTTCCCAACTTGCTACAATTTACCATTAAATATAAAAATCTTTATAAAAGCCTTGATTGCATATTTCAATTGAATAATTTGTACCATTATTTAAGAACAACATAAGAATTTAAAAACACAGGGGTTACAGATTGAATGCTCTATTTTTTAGTAGTGGCACATAAGGCACCACTAGCCCAAGACAGCACAACCAAAGTAGAAGAAGAAACAATTGGAGAATTGATGATTGGCAAATATTTTATTTGAATGGAACTAGTACTTCTGTTTTGAGGTCTTGTATCCCCTCCTATTTATAGTTACAAAAGAAGACTTTTGAACTTCCTGCTTGAAATGAAGACTTCCTAATATAACTCTTAGACTTTCAAGATACATTAATAATGTCTCTTAGATTTTCAAGATACGTACATTAATAATAAGATGACTCTTAAATTAAATTATCAAGATACATTATAACTCTCAGAAGTTCTAAACATAATAAATGCTCCACAAAATTCAACTTTAGCATAATTTAACAAAATGTCTTCTTTCAAAGTATCTCTTTGAAAAGATATCGAGTTAATTCCCACAGAAGCAAGGTATTTTATGGCCTCATTGGAGAAATTCATGCAACGTTAACGTTAGCAGAAGGCGAGCATCTTCTTGGTTTATCTTCTGCCACTAAACAAAATTTGCATCGTCTTTACCTTTTGCAGAAAGATCAGGGGAAAAGTAATAATTCTGTTAAGACAATGGAAGTACAAGAGAACCATAACAAATATTTCTGTAGTTTAAAAGTGCAAGAGGATTTTTAGATGGATTTGTCAATCATCTCGTCTATTATTCCATATTTATAGCCAATCCGATGTCCAAACTACTGTAAATGCCCAAAATTTCTTTGGCAATATCATTTCACCCTTGAGAATACTGGAGGAAATTTTGTGATTTAATATAGAGAAAACCTCATTTCAGGCAACTTGAGCTATGTTAACAGGGAAACTCTTGACAGATAGTTGAACGGTGAAGATAGGATATTGTCCATCTCCTATGATGGATTATTTCAGATGACATACATAACTTATGTGTAGTTCTCTCAATGATACTCTTTCTGTTTTTCTAACCAAAGTTGATTGGGTAGACAGGCGTCTTGTCGGGGTAGAATAGCCCAAAGTTATTTTTTGATCCCTTGAGGCTGCTTCCGGTTCTCATTGAACATGGCAAATATGTACATCTCTATAGCCCTTCCAGACCTCTTTGGCGTCCCTCGGCCAACATGATTGATCAAGTTCGGATTATAAGTCCTTGCATTATCCTTTGTTGCTGCTTCAGGGCCACCAGCCGATGGCCAACCACTCTCTGACACTACTATTGGAACATTAGAACCCCCATCTTCTCTAGTGCAGAGTAAACTGCATCGACTATTGCATCAAAGAGGTTCTGATAGTCAAATGGCGGATGATGTACAACCGTTCCTTGTGAAGTAAACAAGGCATACTCGATCTTAATATTTTTCATGTCACCAATATAATTGAAGTAGGGATACACATTCACTAGAAGTGGGGAACCATTGCTAGCCAAAAAATTAACTATTGATCCCGAGTACCTTGGCGCATCAGAAGAGAATACGCCAGCTGAAGGAGGATATGACTTCCCAAGGACCCCCTGAGAACTAAAGTGGAGACTTCCATTTCGTTTTGTAGGCCATCGGCAGACAGCGCAGACTGGATGTTCAGGCAGGGCACATATTGGGAAAGATTTCGAGGATCACCTCATTGCCGACAGCAATATCACTATAAGAAAATGTCAAAATAGTGACGAAAATTATGATAAAAATTTATCACTAAATTGTGATGGTTTTAGTAAAAAATAGTGATGAAAAATTAAAATTAGTGACAGATTAGTGTATTCATCACTAAACCGTCACTAAATTAGTGATGGACTATTACATGGGCAATCCGTCACTAATTTAGTGACAAATTAGTGACGGATTTTCCTTCCATCACTATCCATCACAAATTAGTGACGGATGGGGTAATCCATCACTAAATTAGTGACGCATACGAATGGGGCAATGCGTCACTAATTTAGTAATGGATTGCCCTTCCATCACTAATCCATCACAAATTAGTGACAGATGGGGCAATTCATCACTAAATTAGTGACGGATTGTTCCATCTGTCACTAATCATCATAATTAGTGATGGAAGAGTAATCGTCACTAAATTAGTGACGAATTAGTGATGGATTGTCTATTTAAATTTATACTCTAATTTTTTTAAAAAAAATTATGACGAAAAAAGCTGTCCGTATATACCAGTTACATGCGCCACCTCCCATGTGTGTCCCAGCAACGTGTCTACCTCCCAGCACGCGCCATGCGCATCTGCTACTTGGCCTGCGTGTGCACCTACCATGGCCCGCGCATTTGCACCAATCGGCATGTCTTTTCGGCCGCACAACCTTGCCTATGTTCGGTGCACCTTACGCTGTGTCTACACGTGCCTAGTGCCATGTCTGCGCATGCACGCGCCTATGTGTGACGCATTTGGCTACACGCACATCCTAATTTAGTGACAGATTGTGCTTCCGTCACTAATCCGTCACAAAAATTAGTGACGGAAGAGCAATCCATCCTAATTAGTGATGGATTGCTCTTCCGCCGCTAATTTAGTGATGGATATCGATGGAAGAGCAATCCCATCACTATTTTAGTAACGGATTTAGTGACGGATTGCTCTTTTCGTGACTATTTAGTGACATATTAGTGACAAAAGGGCAATCCATCACTAATTTAGTGACGAATTGCCCTTCCGTCACTAATCGTCACAAATTAGTGACGGATAGGGCATCCATCACTAAATTAGGATGGATTATTTCATCCATCACTAATCCATCATAAATTAGTGATAGAAGAGTAATTCATCACTAAATTAGTGACGAATTAGTAAAATACCTATCTAAATTATACTTTAATTTTTTTTTAAAAAAATTGTAACTAAAAAAGCCGCATCCACATGTGCTAGTTCTGTGCGCCGCCTCCATGTGCGTCCCAGCCATGTGTCTGCCTCCCGACGCGCGCCATGCTTATCTGTACTCGGCCTGCAAGCGCGCCTATCATGGCCCGCACATGTTTGCCCAATCCAATCCCCTGCCTCTTCGGCCGCACAATCTTGCAAGTGTCCGATGCCCCTTGCGCCGTGTCTGGCGTGCATGTGCCTGTGCGTGACTGCACTTGGCTGTGCGTGCATCCTTAATTTAGTAATGGATGCACTTCCATCACTATCCAGCACAAAATTAGTGACGGAAGAGCATTCCATCACTAATTTAGTGACAGATTGCCCTTCCGTCACTAATCCGTACAAATTAGTCATGGAAGAGCAATCCATCACTAAATTAGTG